>CAUOFW020010601.1:0-255360 GCA_963454935.2 Ilex paraguariensis | reverse complement strand
TTAAACAGGTACGGGTTGTCTAAGAAAAAGTACTTCACATCCGCCATAAATCTTGTAAGAATCCTCCAGGCTCCACTACGGTGTATTTGTCCTATTGTAAGAGAATTACATATGTTAGCATACCAAGGACAAACAGAATGAATTGAAAAAAAATGCTCATCAGGGAAGGAATCAGGGATAGGAATGTTCTCATCAGCCTCTTGCACCACCAGTCGGGACAAATGGTCCGCCACCATGTTCTCCACTCCCTTCTTGTCTTTGATTGTGAGATTGAAATCTTCGAGTAGGAGGATCCACCTTAATTAATCTTAGTTAGTATATAAATCAGAATAGTGAATAAGTCAAAGTAATAAGATAAAATAACCAAAAACTAATAATTAAGGTCAATTAGGGTTTGTCTGGGAATTAGGATTTTATGTGTGTTATGTTTAAATTTTTTAGGATTTGATGCAGAATTACTACAAAATGCAAGGATCAAAGTATGAAGGATTGAAACAATGAAGGAAGAAAGTGTAATTTCAATAAAACAAGAGTTAGCATGCATGCAAGTTGATATTCCACCAAGGTCCCACCGTCCGGGGTGGTGGTGGTGGCGGCGTCTAGACGGTCCCCATTGGCGGCTGAACTTATCCTGATTCCTCCTGCTTGCTTCCTCCTCTATATAAACACATGCAAGCCTCCATTTTCAGAAGGCCAGACACCAAGAGTTCGAGAAAACTTCAAGAGAGAAAAAGAAAAAAGAGAAAAAGAAAAAGAAAAAGAGAAAGAAAAACTTGCAACTCGATCTGGTCCGTCATACACTTCAGTCCAAATTTTGTATTTTTACATTTCTGTGGTGTCTTTCTATTCGGATAATTGAACTACCACCACTTTTTTTTCGTAACAGATAATAAAGGTGGTTGTGTTTCAGTTGTTCCTTGTGAAAGACATTTTCGGGTTAATATTTTAATTTCAGTTGTAATGAAAATTGGTCATACTCCTTGTTTGTCTATAGCAATAGGGCATGAGTAGTTACTTATATCATCTAGTGAGAGGTAAACATATGTATAATACTGGTTAAATTATGGAAATGTTGATTATATATATATTATATGTTTCATGCATGATACAGTGATGTACGTAATTTTGGTATTGTGCCTAGAATTATGTCATCAGTACATCATCAACCTGCCGGTTAAATATCTATGGTGTTCCAATCGGTATGGTTTATCCTCCACCGGAACGCTGAGGATGTTCTACTGATGCATGGTATAAAACCTAAATGATCCTCATGAATGGCTTGTCTTTCTGGATTATCAAGATTGTTTAACTACTATATGTAACTATCAGATTAATGACCTAAGTGATCCTCATGAATAGCTTGTCCTTCTGGATTACTAAGATCGTTTAACTGGTATAAATGATAATATTACCAGTCGAATATCTACGGGATTCCTATCGGTATGGTTTATCCTCCACCGGAACGTTGAGGATGTTTAACTGGTATATATATATCATAGATGATCTATTGAATAATTAAAGTATTCCTCATGAATGGCTTGTCCTTCTAGTTAACTCAAATTAGTCAAATGGAACATCTATAACCAGCTAATCTAAGAAGTTGTTGTGTTATGACTTAATACCACCGATTAACCTAAGAAGTGGTTGTGTTATGGTTTATTATGTATGCACATAATATTATGGAGTCAATTGAATAATTCAAGTATTCCTCATGAATGGCTTGTCCTTCTGGTTTGCTTGGATTAATCAATTGTCATGGATACCACCAATTAACCTAAGAAGTTGCTGTGTGATGGTTTATATACATCAGACCTACCAGTTGACTTGCCAGTAAGATGGAAGTTAATTATTGTAAGGTTGCATTTCCAGTACTTGACCAATATAACACATATGGGATCCTTGAACTGAAGGATACTTTTTATTATTGTCTTAATCTATCTGCAAATAAAAGTTTAACTAGACTAGTTATCAATCTAAGCTCACATCACAAGCTATTACACGTTGCCCTATCTAAAATAACAACTTCACTATTTTTATTTTATTTCCTAATTACGCACAATCTTCATGGGATCGATACTTGGACTTAAAATCGAGAAAACTATAATTCGACCACTTATACTTGAGTGTATACATATAAATCCGATCACAAAAAAGTGTGAATCACACCTGATAAGTCTCTATTTGGCATCCTTCTTAGACGACAAATACTTTAAAGCAAAGTGAACAGTATAGACTACTATTGGTGAACCGATGATGTAAGACTGAAATTTATCCAATGCAAATACTACTCCTAGCAACTCCTTTTATGTGGTAGTTTAATTCATTTGGGCTTCATTTAGCATTTTGCTAGCGTACTATATTTCATAAGGTCTATTATCCTCCCTTTGACCAAGCACTGCACTGACCGCGTAATCACTCATGTCGCATATAAGCTCAAAAGGCAAATCCCACTTGAGTGGTCGTATGATCGAATGTGTGATAAGCATGCTTTTGAGTTTGTAAAAGATGCCTCACAATCATCTGACCACTTGAATGGGACATCTTTAGACAATAAATTGGTCAAAGGTCAGGCTAATGCACTAAAATTTTTATGAAACGATGGTAAAATCCAGCATGGCCCAGAAACGACCTGATATCTTTTACAACTCTCATCGTAGGGAGGTTGGAGATGGCCTCCACTTTTGATTTATCAACTTAAATTCCTTTCACTGAGATGATGTGCCGAGAACAATTCCTTGTGTCACCATAAAGTGACAGTTTTGTCAATTCAAGACTAAGTTATTCCCTTCACATCTCTCCAGAACTTTCTCCAAATTTTCCTAGCACCCACTAAAAGAATCCCTAAAGACCGAGAATTCATCAATAAACACCTCAACAATCTTTTCCACCATATCACTACAGATTCCCATCATGCAACGTTGAAAGGTTCCAGGGGCATTACATAGCCCAAAAGGCATGCAACGGTAAGCAAAGGCACGGTAGGGACAAGTGAAGGTGGTTTTCTCCTGGTCTTCCAATGCAATCTCGATTTGATTATAACTGGAGTATCCATCTAAGAAGCAATAGAATGGATGTCCCAATACCCGTTCCAACACTTGGTCGAGGAATGACATTGGGAAGTGGCCTTTTCTTGTGCACATGTTGAGCTTCCTGTAATCAATACAAACTCTCCAACCTGTGATCACCCTTGTTGGAATAAGCTCATTCTCTTCATTCTCCACAACCATGACTCCCGACTTCTTGGGTACTACTTGCATGGGGCTAACCCACTTACTATCAGCAATCAAAAAAATGATGCCCACCTCAAGTAGTTTCAACACCTCGTCCCTCACCACCTTCTTCATGATTGGGTTCAACATTCTTTGTGGTTATCGAGACGTTTGGCGTCCTTCTTGAGATAAATACGGTGTGTGCAAATGAGGGGTCTTTTCCCCTTAATGTTGGAAATTATCCAGCCAATCGCCCCTTTATGACTCTTCAACACTTCCAAAAGCTCTTTTCTTGCTTTGCATCCAACGTTGAGCTAATTACCACCAGAAATGTCTCATCTTCCCCAATATATGCCTACTTCAAATGGGAAGGTAATGACTTCAATTCCAAATTGGGTTTTTGCTCATTTGATGGGAAAATCTTCTTGTCTTGATGTGGGAGCTTCTCGAATGTAGGAGTCCATCTATCTACCCCATTCACACTTTCTCGAATGTAGGAGTCCATCTATCTACCCCATTCACACTTTCCAACTCCTCTTGCTCACCAACTTCCTCTAAATCAACATTCTCCTCTTCTTTCAACATTAACATGCCCAAAAGTTCCAAGTGCTCTTCCGTCGAGGTGTCAATCCTATTGATTTCATGCACCTCTTCATCATCCCCCGATTGCTTGGACAAGTTGAATATGTTGAGGTCCATAGTCATATTCTCAAATGCTAGCTTCATAAGATCGTTCCTATAATTAATCACAATATTAGATGTGGTAAGAAAAGGTCTTCCAAGCATTACAGGGAATTAGGAGCTAAGAATTGTAATTGGGTGAGTGTCGAGCACAATAAAATGAACAGCAAAATGTAATATTTATCAACTTGCACTAACAAATCCTCAACTACTCCCCTCAATGTTCAGACACTACAGTCCGCTAGTTGAAGTGTGATTGGAGTAGGCTTTCATTTCTCAAACTGAAGTTGTTGGTACACCGAGTATAGAAGTAGGTTCACATTAGCCTCCAAATCAAGGAGTGCTTCCTCCCCCCAATAATTTCCAATTGTTATTGCAATGGTAGGGCAGTCGGTCTCTTTAAACTTTGGGGGGTGTTTGTCCTCAAAATTGAGCTCACTTGCTTGGTGAGAAATATTTTCTTATAGACATTGAGCCTCCTCTTTACCGTGCATAAGTCTTTCAAGATCTTTGCACATGATGGAATTTGCTTTATGGCATCAAGGAGTGGAATTTTGATCTTACTTGCTTAAACATTTCAAGTATATGATCATAATTAGCCACCTTCACAGGTGGCTTCAAACGATTAGGAAAAGGAGCAGATATGGGGGAAACAATAACACTTTTGCCAACCTTCTTTTTCTTCTCAACCACCTCACTTTCTTTCTTCTCACACACCTCACCCTCATCGGTGTTACCCATGGTGTCTTTCTCTTTTGGCAATGTGGCCTTGGGTGAGAGCTTTGCCACAATGGTTTTATCAAATTGTTTGCCACTACGATGGGAGGTAACCGCCTTGAGTTGCTCACAATTCTCTCTTAAGGGCTCCAATGACTCAATAACATGTTGACATCTAGAGTTCTCTTGGGGTTGAGAGGGAAATTTCCCCTTCTCTTGTTGTGATGCCCCTATGGAGTTTGTCAATTTTGTGAGTAGGGTCCTAATGTCATTAAAAGTTATGGCAATTTTGATTGTTGATGGCAGTCTAGTTTTGATTGAAGGTAGTCTGGCTTTGAATGAAAGCACGAACCATATCCTCCAAATTCTTTTTGTGAGGAGTTTGGTATGTGGATGGGTTGTATGGTCCTTGGGAAAAGTTTTGTAGAGGTGGATTTTGGGAAAATTTTTGTGTAGGTTGGGTTGATGAATACCCTTGCGGATTAGTCCGGGGGTATTGGGAGTTAGACGCTTGCCCTTGGCCTTGATATTGATTTTTCTTAGGAGGCACGAGAGGTGTGTATGCATTTGAACCATAAGGGGTGGGGTTATCATTTCTCTATCTAAGGTTCGAGTGATTACTCCAACCCGAATTATATGTGTTTGAATGAGGGGAAAATGATTTCCTCGTTTGATTGAATGCATGGACTTGCTCTTGATACACTTCCTTAGGTGTTGGAATGTTGGGGCACTCCGATATGGAATGCTCCACACTCTTAGAAATCGAACAAGCCTCCTTGATTTTTGAAATATTAGACACCTCGTGTCTCATAGTGACTTCAAGACTCTCAACCTTCTTTGACAACTTTCAAATTTTTAAAAGTAAGTCTTTCCGATCCCTCAAGTCATATATCCCTCCCCCATGAGCTTGACTACTCCCTTGATGAGAAAACCTTGGTACATCGGTGAGATCCGTAATGTCCCATGATTGTGCATTTTGTGCCAATGTATAAAAGTATTCTAAGGTCTCATCGGGATCTTTATTTAAAGACTTTCCATTGCACATTATATCGATGAACTGTCTATGGCCTGATGTGATTTTCTCATAGAGGAAACTCATCAACTACCACTGTTCAAAGTAAATGGTGTGGAATGGATTATAGCAACTTCTTGTACTGATCCCAACATTGGTAGAATTGCTCATTGGGCTTCTTCGAGAAGTTTTGAATTTGTTTTTTCAAAGCGGTGGTTTTAGGCACCGGGAAAAATTTGTTTAAAAACTCGAAGAGTATTTTATTCCAAGATGTGATGGATCAAGGCTTCAAGGAATTAAGCCATGTTTTTGCCTTATCTTGTAGGGAAAAAGGGAACAATTTTAGCCTAGCTATATCTTCCATTCTATGATTGGTGAGGAATGTTGCAACTATATCTACCCCCACCACTTTACATGTTTGGATTGGCACATACATTCTCAAAATTATGACCTGCATCCTCGGGTGGGTATTGGTCAATGTTCATGTTGGGGCCCAAAGGTTGTCTAACTAGTCGATTTTGTTCGTCCCTTCCCCACATATAACAAAACTAACTAAAAATGAAAATATAAAAAACAAAAGTATGTACATGGATCAACGTACCTCAACCCATAATGAACATCACGGGAATTACCCCTGTTGTCCAAAAATTACCTTCTTGATTCAACACTTGCCTTCCCCGGCAATGGCGCCAAAAATGCTTGTTTCATTGCCGTTGTAGTATCCTAACCTCCAAACATCATCCCGCAATGTATGTATGGTGTGTTTGTGAAGAGGAGTGTCACTCTTCCTTGGAAAGATGTCAAAAGAAAGGGCAACAGAATGGTGGATAAATAAAATGTGTGTGTGTGTGTCTGAACAAAAATGTTCCCCAAGCGCAGAGAGACTTTTACTTGTTAAAACAAAGTGTAAAACCTTTGTTGGTTGAAGGTTGATTTGTCATTGTGATGAAAATGAAATTGAACAAGTGTTGGCTAATCTGAAGAGTTCACTCCAATAGGAATGCCAAGCCAACTCGAAACCTTCCTCCAATGGTTCATAGATGAATGATTGATTCATGAGAAACGAGGGATGAGATGGAAGTGAGGATCCAAGCATAACCCATAACAGGTCTACGGGATATCAAAGACTTACAACCATGTCCGCACTCAACCCAGTCAAATCGAACCATTGTACATCAAGGGAAGGAAGGAAGATGAGTTGAAATGGCATACCCAAGAGGAGGTCTCCCTTGGATTAGCCAACTTAAAGACTTAGTTACTCATGCTTAAAGGAAAGAAAATAATGTAATGGAAATACATTGTAGAGCAATAAAGATTTTAGTTAAATTAAAGCAAGAAAACATAAACTAAAAGAGAGTGCATTTAATACCCAATTTAAAACTAAGAAATGAAGAGCTTGAATGCATTAATGGTGAAAGGTTGATCAGAGGATTAAACTTGGAATAAACTTGCAATAAAGGGTATTAAAGACTTCAAACAAAGCTTAGAGGATCCTTACATGAAATTTCAAGACAATGTGTGGAAGAAAATGTAAAAATCTTAACTTCTCTCTCTAACACTATTCATCTTCTTCCTTGGATTCTCTCTCTCTCTCTATCTCACAATGTATCTTGCATCATATTGAATAATGGTGTATGGTGGCTTTCAAAAACGTCCCTGGAGTCATGCCCTAGCTGTGTGATGTGATTCCAAATCAATAAGGTTGAAAAGGATGGGTTGGTGCAGGTTGGTGCAAGCCTTGTCTCCACACCTAGCATTTTCTCTCTCTCATCTCCTCATTAATGCCCAAGGCTTCAAAAGTCCAATGTAGGTTGAGTAAGGGATGTCCATTGTGTTGGGAGTGTCAGGGGCAGGTAGGAGCATGTCTGGTGGGACCCCCGAAGCTATAGGTTTCCATCGACTTATCGGTAGGTTTCACTCCAGTAAGCAAAACCTATAGGTAGGTTTGCGGTAGGTGTAGGTCCAGTAGCTATCACCTACTGGTAGGTCGAAGGGAACCTACCGGAAGGTTTCATTCCAATAAGCAAAACCTATTGATAGGTTTGCGGTAGGTGCAGGTCCAGTAGCTAAAACCTACTAGTTGGACCTACCGATAGGTTTTTCCAAAAACATGGTTCCTCCTCCCTTCAAGCAATCAACAAGCCTCCAACCCATCTCCATTCAACTTAAGCATCATGAAAGGGCCTAAAAGGCACCATTTGAACCCCTTTTCCTACAAACATATCAAAACTCCATTAAATACTTGAACAGTGCTTTTTGCTCATTTTAAGAGCACATAAAAAATGCAATGTTTTGTGCTAATCATGTGTCAAGAACTCACAACCTTGTCCACACTAAACCTAGTCAAACCAAATCAACGTACACTACAAGGAGGAATAAAATGAGTTGAAGTAGCACACCTAAGAGGAAATCTCCCTTGGATTAGCCAACTAAAAATCTGGCTACTCATAATGAAAGGAAAGACATGCATAGTGTAAAGATACATAATGAAGAAATGAATATTGGAACTTAACTTAATGCAAGAAATCTTAAACTATGAAGAATATTCATTACCCATTTTAAAAGCTTGAAATGAAGGAAAATCCATACAACAATCGTAGAATGTAAATGGTCTATTAAAACTTGCAAAGCACTTGAAATAAATGACATTAAAGACAATAAATGAAGCTTACAAGATCCTTACAAAAGATTACAAGTGAAATGGGTGAAGACAATGCAAAAAAACTGAGCTTTCTAACTATTCATCTTCGTCCATGAGACTCCCCTAGTCTGTGAGAGCAAGCCTCCCATCAATGGGAGGTCAAATGATGGCTTGGACAGGCTACGAAAAGCTTACCCAGCAACTCCCTAGGCTCCCCCTTCTCTCTCTTCATTTCCAATCCTCCATCCTCGAAAGTCAGCAACTAGGGTGTAGGAGGCATGTATATATGCAGAATATGTCAGGGGAAAAGTGAGAGAATCATATGTGGCACCCCCAAGCAAGTGGAGCATAAGTTTTAGGCTTGGGCAAAACCTTCTGGAAGGTCGAAGTAAATCTTCCAGATGGTGACAACTCAGGATGAGTTTTCATAGAATTGACATAACTTTTGATCCAATTATCCAATTGAGTTGATATTTTGACAAAATACACAGAACATCTAGATCTACAACTTTCATGTTTTTCACCTTTCCAGATTCAAAGTGGATCTTGATCAACAAATGGGGAAAATAGAGGTACTATGTCAAAACCTTTCAATTCCAGTGGGAAAAACCTTCCGGAAGGATGAAGTAAACCTTTTGGAAGGTTTTCTTCCAAATACGTTTTTTCTTGATTTATTCACCTTCCAAGCCTCCCAATCCTCATGTAATGTGTCCATCTCTTCATCACTCATCCACACTTACTTGCAGGGTTCCAAAAGCCATTATTTACTTTATGATTACTAGCAACATCAAAATTTCCACATTATTTGCAACTTTGACTAAATCTAAGTAATTAAATGCAAAGTGGAGTTAAAATGCATGTAATGAGGTCGTTAAATATGCAATATTATGCATTTATCACACCCGTCAACTTAAGCTTTGCTCGTCCCTAGCAACCTAAATGTAAAAATTAAGCAAACAGAAATAAGCCTATGCTAATTCCGCTATTGCATTTAGCATATGCAACAAGCCTTTAAACTCCAAGGTGATCCCTAGTGGACGAGTTTTGTCTTGTGAAGGTACCTACAAACTTCTTTTCCTCGTATCCAACATTTAAAACATATGCCCTTATCCTAACTAGCACTGTGATGTCAACATTAGCTTTGCCCAATGCACCCAAACTAGTCAAACATGAATGACAGCATAGCCTTAAATGTTATTCTAGAGTATCCCCCTGCAAATTTTCTTTCAAAACTCATGTGTTAGTGAAATAAATATGTAATTTAAGCATTTACTCAACGGAATCCACATTCACTTGGATATCCAAATTCAGCTTTGATGCAAAACTCACCAGGGGTTTCCCTAAAAAATGAATAACTCCATGATTATCCAAGCATGCAGTCCATGCGTACATGTCAGATAGAATCTTATGCACAAAAGGAAGTATGCTCACATATAATCCAAAAATGAAGCACATTTATACAAACAAAACAACCTTGACATAATCTCAAGAAAGGAATGCTAGGGGAATTAGATAGCGAAACCAACTTCTCTTTTTCTTTAAAAGTATACATCCCCCATACTTCTCTAGATCATTTAGGACTTTCATGGGTTGTAATGAGGCCTTGGGGGTGATATCTAGGTAAATGAACAAAGGATAGAGGAAAACAAAGAGGGTTGTTCCAAGTGAATGACTTTTGTTTCAAAATATCACCCTTTTCGTGGACATTTCAATCTAACACCATCACCACACCCTTTGTTTCTTTCTCTTTATTTTCCTTAACATTTTCCTTTTTGTTTTTTTTCATTATTTTCTTCTTTCCTCCCCTTTTTCTCCTTTTCTTGAATTTTCATTCTTTTTCGTTCAACTCTTTGAATTCAACTCCGTTCATCCCTAATGTTGAGTTTTTGCCATACTTTCTTTTCTTTTATGATCACTCATATTTAGCTCTAGGAACAACAAAGGTAAGGTAGATATTTATATTTTTCACTGGCTTGGTCAAATGTGTGGCATAGAAACAAATTTCAATTAAAGCTCAATCACGACATTAGGGATAAACTTTCCACAAGAAAAAGGCTATGGTTCAAAGCAAATCAAAGATGACCTAAGATCAGTTCTAGGTAAGCATGGAGGACCATTATGCATTTCAAGACAAAGTCAGTTAACTACCTAAATGTATCTAGCCAAAACATGCATAATGAGATTATTGAAGAAATTTAGAATTTGAAAAATTGTTCCTTGAGTAAATGTAAGTTCCCTCCAACAAGGATTGACACTAAACCTCTCATGGGTCCTTACTCTTCTCTACTATGCATGTCAAGCACTAAAATGTGAACTCAATTCGTCAATTGTCCAAATTACACATTTAAGGTGCACTTATGGGTGAGTTCAAAACCAAATGAATATGTGATACTCAAATATAGGATGAACTTCTATGGTGTACTCATGTGTTAAAAGTTCAAAATAAAAATCAAGCAACCACAAATCCTATAACAATTAAGTTAGGGGAATATAGTTCAATATTAGATATTTTCCACAAAACAAATGTCTAAACTTTTCAAAATATTCACATTTCCCATTATTCTATACAAAAAGTGGTGAAAAATGTAAATGGTGCACCTCACCCCCCAACTTGAACTATGCATTGTCCTTAATGCACAAGGAATCATGCAATGAGAAAAATGAAAGTAGCATGGGAAATAAGATACCCCCCTTTTTTTTCTTTTCTCGTGTACACATTAAAGGAAAAACAAAAAAATTTTGTTTACACCCCCTAACTTAAACTCACACATGATATTGAATGTGATTTTCTATGATGATGCACAAAATGAAATTAGTCCAAATTAGGGAGAGGTAAACAACTTCTGCACTACAACATCAAGAAAAGGAAAATTTAACAATAAAATAAATCTAACTACTATGTACATGAAAACCAAACAAAAAGAGCTCATGTAAATCCGGCTTCAATTCTGACATGAGCTTGCACGCATTGGTTTAAAAAAAAATTTTGTTGTATAAATGCCATTCTTAACCATTCTATCCAACAATACAAAGGTTAATGATTCAAAAATCTCAACCAAATAGAGGTGTAGGCAAGTTTATGCAATTCCACAAATGGAGTATACAATTTCCCTTTATAAATTTTTACACTTAACCCCATTTCAATTCCCTCTCCAAGTTGAGAAATGTGAATCTCAACACCACTCTTAGATGGCAAAATGACCTTGGGCACATTAGCCTCATGTGAGATAATATCTTCATTAATATTTTCACAATCTAGAGTGGTGGGAGATTCAACATTAATAAGTATTCCATTAAGATGATCATCCTCAATGGATTGACTATGCTCATGATGTTGTTCTTCATGCATGGTAATTAGAGCATTAGTCAATACACTAAGTACATCTCTAATTTCAGAAAGTTGTTGGGCTATTTGGGCATTGACTTCTGTTTGGCATTGCATAAACTTGTAAAACATAGTTTTCCAATTCTTGTTCGGTTGTGTCCTCATATGTTGGATAGTGGCAAAATTCATTTGGTGGTGTGAGATCAGATGAAAAATTATAAGGTTCGTTCTCCCAACCATAACTCGAATAACTCGTTGCAAGATAATGGTTGGGGTAAAAATTTGAGGTGGACAAAATTAAATAGAACCTTCACATGCAAAGTCTTGAACTTGATAATTTTAGACACTCACTAGTGATGTACCCATACTCATCACAAATCTCACACACATTTTTAAAATTTGGGGCATTTAACAAATTATCATAAAAATTAGGAAACATAACACAAAACACAAACTAAAACCAACTATTTACAAATAAAATGACATACCTTGGCCCATGATGAAATTCACGAGACTTGCCAATGCCGTCTAAAATCACCTTCGAACTCAACGCTCAACCTTCCCCGGCAACGGCTCAAAAAATACTTGATGATTTCCGTTGTATTCCCTAATCTTTGGACATCATCCCTCGGTGTGTGTATGACTTGTAGGGAAAAGGGAGTGTCACTCTCCCTCAAAATGATGCAAGAAATGTAGAAATAGAATAATGGTGGAATGAACAAAATATGTGTGTGTGCGTGTGAACAAAAGTGCTCCCCTAGCGCAGAGAGGCTTTTGAGTGTTGTGTTTTACTTGGGTAAGTATTCCAAGGTCGTCTTCTCAAGCAAGGAAGGTAATTATAGAACAAGTGATTTTTTAAAAAAAGGAAAAGTGTAAAATCTTTTGAGTTTGAGTTTTGATGATTTGTGTTCTTGATGAAAATGAAATAAAACAAGTGTTGGCTAATCCAAAGAGGTCATTCCAATGGGAATGCCAAAGCAACTCAAGACCTTCCTCCAATGGTGTCTAGAGGATCGATTGATTCGTAGGAAGTGCGGGACCAAATTGGAGGTGAGGATTCAAGCATTCCCCATGCAATGCCTATGGTGTGTCAAGAACTCATAACAATGTCCACACTCAACCTAGTCAAACCGAATCAACGTGCACTACAAGGAGAAATAAAAATGAGTTGAATTAGCACACCCAAGAGGAAATCTCCCTTGGATTAGCCAACTAAAAATTTAGATACTCATAATAAAAGGAAAGACATGCATAATGTAAAGAGACATAATGAAGAAATGAAGATTGGACCTTAACTTAATGCAAGAATTGTTAAACTATGAAGAAAAATATTTAATACTCATTTTAAAAGCTTGGAATGAAGGAATATCCATACAACAATGGTAGAATGTAAATGGTGTATTTAAACTTGCAAAGCACTTGAAATAAATGACATTAAAGACAATAAATGAAGCTTAAAGGATCCTTACGAAGGATTACAAGTGAAATGGGTGAAGAGAATGCAAAAAATCTAAGCTTTATAACTATTCATCTTCTTCCTTGGAACTTTCTAAGCTTAGGTTGCCTCCCCTTTTAAAGCTTGTGGAATGCTGAATATATGGTGTAAGAATAATACATTTTTGTCCATGAGTCTCCCCCCTAGCCCGTGAGAGCAGGTCTCCCATCAATGGGAGGTGAGATGATGGCTTGGACAGGCTAGGAGCAGCCTACCTAGAAACTCCCTTGGCTCCCTCCTTCTCTCTCTTCATTTCCCATCCTCCATCCTCAAAAGTCAGCAACTAGGGTGTGAAAGGCATGTATATATGCAGAATATGTCAGGGGACAAGTGGGAGAATCATCGGTGGGACCCCCAAGCAAGTGGAGCTTGAGTTACAGGCTTTCTGGGTAAAACCTTTCGAAAGGTCAAAGTAAACTACTTGAAAGGTTTATTCTAGTAGGCTAAACCTTCTGGTAGGTGATAGCTCAGGACCAGTTTTCATAGAATTGTCAGAACTTTTGATCTGATTGTCTGATTGAGTTGAGATTTTGATATAATACGGATAACATATTGATATACAACTTTGATGTTTTGTACCTTTTAAGATTCAAAGTGTATATTGGTCAAACAATGGGGAAAACAGAGGTACTGTGTCAAAACCTTTCAATTCCAGTGGGCAAGACCTTCTGGAAGGTTTTCTTTTAAATTCATTTTTTCTTGATTTCTTCACATTGCAAGCCTCCCAATCCCCATGTAATGTGTCCATCTCTTCACCACTCATCCACACTTAGTTGGAGGGTTCTGAAAGCTATCATTAATGCTATGATTACCTCCAACATCAAAATGTTCACATTATTTACAACTTCGTCTAACTCTAAGTAATTAAATGCAAAGTTGAGTTAAAATGCTTGTGGTGAGGCTGTTAAATATGATAAATTACACGCTCATCTCATCCCTCAACTTAAGTTTTGTTCATCCCTAGCAAACTGAATGTAAAAATTAAGCAAACAAAAATTTGCCTATACTAATTCTGCTATTGCATTTACATATGCAACAAGCCTTTAAACCCCTAAGTGATCCCTATTGGATAAGTTTTTTCTTGTGAAGGTTTCCAGTGAAAGTACCTACAATCTTCTTTTCCTTGTATCCAACATTTAAAGCATATGCTCTTATCCTAACTAGCGCTGGGATGTCAATTTGTTCAATGCACCCGAACTAGTCACACATAAATAACATCATAGCTTTAAATGTTATTCTTGAGTATCCACCTGCAAATTTTCTTTCAAAACTCGTGTGTGTGTGAAATGAATATGTAATTTAAGCATTTTCTCAATGGAATCCACATTCACTTGGCTTCCCAAATCCAGCTTTGATGCAAAACTCACCAAGGATTTCCCTAAAAAATGAATACCTCCAAGATTATCTGAGCATGCACTCCATGTGTATATGTGAGATAGAATCATATGCATAAACAGAAGTATGCTTATATATAATCCAAAAATGAAGCACATGCATACAAATAAAATAAGCTTGGTATAATCTCATGAAATGAATGCTAGGGCATTATATAGCAAAACCAATTTTTTTTTTCTTTAAAAGTGTGCATCCCCCATACTTCTCTAGGTCAATTAGGACTTTCAAGGGTTGTAATGAGGCCTTGGGGGTGATATATAGGTAAATGAACGAATGATAGCATACAACAAAGAGGGTTGTTCCGAGTGAATGGCTTTTGTTTCAAAACATCTCCCTTTTCATGGGCATTTCATTCTAACACCATCACCACACCCTTTGTTTATTTCTCTCTCTTTTCCTTAAAATTTTCCGTTTTGTTTTTTTCATTCTTTTTTTTCTTTTCACCCTTTTTTCTCCTTTCCTTGAATTTTTATTCTTTTTCGTTCAACTCTTTGAATTCTACTTCATTCATCCCTATTGTAGAGTTTCCACCATACTTTCTTTTCTTTTATGATCACTCATATTTAGCTCTAGGAACAACAAAGGTAAGGTAGATATTTATATTTTTCACTGGCTTGGTCAAATATGTGGCATAGAAACAAATTTCAATTAAAGCTCAATCACGACATTAGGGATAAACTTTCCACAAGAAAAAGGCTATGGTTCAAAGCAAATCAAAGATGACCTAAGATCAGTTCTAGGTAAGCATGAAGGACCATTATGCATTTCAAGACAAAGTCAGTTAACTACCTAAATGTATCTAGCCAAAACAAGCATAATGAGATTATTGAAGAAATTTAGAATTTGAAAAATTGTTCCTTGAGTAAATGTAAGTTCCCTCCAACAAGGATTGACACTAAACCTCTCATGGGTCCTTACTCTTCTCTACTATGCATGTCAAGCACTAAAATGTGAACTCAATTCATCAATTATCCAAATTACACATTCAAGGTGCACTTATGGGTGAGTTCAAAACCAAATGAATATGTGATACTCAAATATAGGATGAACTTCTATGGTGTACTCATGTGTTAAAAGTTCAAAATGAAGATCAAGCAATAACAAATCCAATAGCAATTAGGGTAGGGGAATATAGTTCAATATTATATATTTTCCACAAACTAGATGTCCAACATTTTCAAAATTTTCATGTTTTCCATTATTTTATACAAAAAGTAGTGGAAAATGGCACCTCACCCCCCAACTTGAACTATGCATTGTCCTCAATGCATAAGAAATAATGCAATGAGAAAAATGATAGTACCATGGGAAATAAGATACCCCCCTTTTTTTATTTTTAGTATACACATTAAAGGGAAAACAAAAAATGTTTGTTTACACCCCCAACTTAAACTCGCACAAGATATTGAATGAGATTTTCTACAATGATGCTCAAAATGAAATGAGTCCGAATTAGGGAGAGGTAAAGAACTTCTACACTACAACATCAAGAAAAGAAAAAATATAACAATAAAAGAAATCTAACTATTATGTACATGAAAATAAAACAAAAAGGGCTCATATCAATCCGGCTTCAATTCGGATATGAGCTTGGGCCCATTGATTTTTTTGATTTTAAAATATTTTTGTTGTATAAACGCCCTTCCTAACCAATTAGGAGTCCTAGTAAGAAAGAGGATAGGCAAATAAAAAGAGGGCATCTTACAAATTCACCCTTTAGGAGAATAGGTAGCAGCTCTTGCTCTCTCCTCAGCTCGTCGATAGCAGCCATCTTAGCTTCCTGGTACAACCAGCTGATAAGAATATACCTCCATCCTTGAACAAGAAAGGGTAATTGGTATGGATAGTGTCCTTGCGCTCTCATGTCACCTCCTCCATTCCTCAGTGCTGCCACAGCACCTTTACTAGCCGCACGGTCTTGCCTCGCAGAACCTGTTCCTGGCTATGTATGATGCTCACCGGTCCCTCCTCAAAGGTCCCATCCGTATCAATAGTCAACTCATCCCAATCCACCATATGTGTCGGATCTGGAGTATACTTCCAGAGCATAGAGACATGGAAAACTGCATGAACACCTGATAAATTTGGCGGTAATGCCAACCGGTAAGCCACTGCACCCACCCTCTCGAGTACCTCGAAAGGCTTGATATACCTTGGCGACAACTTTTTCCACTTACCAAACCTAACCACTCCTCTCTTAGGCATCACCTTCAAGAAGACATGATCTACCACCTCAAACTCTAGAGGTCGCCGCCGTCTATCAACATAGCTCTTCTGCCGGCTCTGAGCCATAAAAAGACATTTTCGAATCAAGTCCACCTTCTCGGAGGTGTCTCTAACCAATTCCGGACCTGTAGAAGACCTCTCTCCTATCTCCGTTCAACATACCGGAGAATGACATGGCCTCCCATATAGCGCCTCATAGGGTGCCATCTGTATACTCGCCTGATAACTATTGTTATAGGCGAACTCTACCAAGGGCAAGTGATCTTCCCAACTACCCTTGAGATCTAGGACGCATGCCCATAGCATGTCCTCTAATGTCTGGATAGTTCTCTCTAATTGACCTTCTGTCTGGGGATGAAAAGTAGTGCTCATCATCAGCTGTGTCCCTATGGCCCGCTGAAAACTCTCCCAAAAATGAGTCGTAAAGTTGGGATCCCAATTCGATACTATAGAGATTGGTACCCCATGCAACCGGACAATCTCCCATATATATAACCTACAGAATTCCTCTAGTGTGACGGTCATCTGCACAACCCAAAAATGTGCCGACTTAGTAAGCCGATCCACTATCACCCACACCTGAGTCATGATCCTGCGATGTCCATGGCACATTGGTCACAAAATCCATCGTGATATGCTCCCACTTTCACTCAGCTACCTCGAAGGGCTGGAGCAAACCTGTTGGTGTCTTGTGTTCATCCTTAACCTGCTGACATGTGGGACATCGACTGACAAAGTCGTCAACCTGCCTCTACATTCTACTCTAGTAATATTGGTGATGAAGATCATAATACATCTTTATGCCCCCTAGATGAACCGCTAAACGGGAGCAATGAAACTCCCTAAGGATCTCCTCTCTCAGATCCGCCAACTAAGGAACCACAACCTTTCCTCCATACCGAAGACTACCATCCGAGTGAATAACCTAGCCCTCGTCACCTGTACCTGTCTATACATGGTCCCGGATGGACAATAGCTCTGTATCCTAACTCTAGGACTCAATCACCCTACTCAACAAAGATGGCGTAGCCACCAAACTCCCCAAAGTACCCTAAGTCTGACCCATATAACATAGCCCGAACTGTCACACAGTCTCGAGCATCTGTCACTCTCGCGAAGCCACACTAGCCACAACTCCCCTTGACTTTCGGATGAGTGCATTAGCCACCACATTTACTTTACTAGGATGGTAATGCAAAGTGAAGTCATAATCTTCGAGGCACTCCATCCACCTGCATTGCCTCATGTTGAGGTCCTGCTGTGTAAAAATGTACTTCAGACTCTTGTGGTTCGAAAACACTTCAAACTGCTCACCATACAGGTAGTGACGCCAAACCTTCAAGGCAAAGACAATGGCCGCCAACTCTATGTCATGTGTGGGGTAATTCTGCTCGTGATTCTTTAGCTGCCGAGAACCATAAGCTACTTCCCTCCCGGACTGCATCAAAACACATCCCAGCTTGTCCTTCGAGGCATCACAATAGACCGTATACCTCTGTCCCCGTTCTGGAACTATCAGAATAGGAGCCGAAGTAAGCCTCCTCTTCAACTCCTGGAATGCATTCTCACAAGAATCATTCCACACAAACTTGACCTCTTTCCGGGTCAACTTCGTCATAGGCGCAACCAATCGGGAGAAATACTCAATAAATTATCGGTAGTACCCCGCCAATCCCAAGAAACTACATATCTCGAAGACTGACTTCGGTTTCTCCCAATTCATAACTGCCTCAACCTTCTCTAGGTGCATAGATACACTCGAAACCGACACTACATGCCCCAAAAACTTTACCTCCGCAAGCTAAAATTCACACTTGCTAAACTTGGCGTACAACTGATGCTCTCTCAATATCTGGAGAATAATTCTCAAGTGACCCTCATGCTCCTCCTCAGACTTGGAGTAGATCAAGATGTCATCAACAAAAACTACAACAAATTGATCTAAATAGGGTTGGAACACCCTATGCATGAAGTCCATGAATACCGCTGGAGCGTTCGTCAATCCAAATGGCATCACTGTGAACTCGAAATGCCCATACCGCGTTCTGAACGCCGTCTTAGGGATATCTTCCTCCCTAACCCTCAACTGATGGTAACCGGTTCAAAGATCTATCTTGGAATAGACCCGTGCCCCTCTCAATTGATCAAACAAGTCATTAATCATCGGTAAAAAGTACCTATTCTTGATAGTGACCCTATTCAACTTCCGGTAATCAATACACAACTGAAGAGTCTTATCTTTCTTCTTAGCAAATAGAATTAGAGCGCCCCAAGGTGAAGAGCTCAGTCTAATAAACCCCTTGTGCAACAATTCTTGCAATTGCTTCTTGCAACTCAGTTGGTGCCATCTGATACGGAGTCATAGAGATAGGCGATGTACCCGGATGTAACTCAATAGTGAATTCTACATCCCTATGTGGAGGTAATCCCAGTAGTTCATCCAAAAAAATATCCTCATACTTGTACACAACCCGAGGTAGACCAAACTCCTGCCTCACCTCATCCTCCAAGGTAAGGCTAGCAAGCCAACCCATCAACTATTTGTGCCATCTAGAGTCATACACGGCTTGGGGTAAAGTATACTGCTTCTCCCCCTAAAACTTGAAACAAATACCTTTGACGTATAAGCCGTGACCCTCTTTCGATCACAATCAATGACGACCCGATGTGCCGTCAACCAATCCATCCTAAGGATCACATCAAACTCCGACATGTCCATGACCCTAAGGTCCACGGTGAGTAGAATCCCTGAGATCTCTAACTCATAACCCCGACATATTTGATCAATTCTCACCCCAGCACCTAGGGGAAAACTCACATGTAATGTCTCTTCCAAGGTCTCAACCTCTAAGCCCAAGTCTTTCACACAAGATGCAGCAATAAAATAATGTGATGCACTAGAATCAAATAACACTCTAGCCCATAAGCGGGAGAGTAAAAATGTACCCTATATTACCGACGGATCTACCGGCCCAGTTTGTGGCATCATGGCATAGACACGCCCCTAAGTCCCTGAAGTCCCGGCTTATGAGCTCTGGCCTCGTCGTTGACCCATGCCTTGGCCCTTCTGGCCAACTTACGGTGCCCCCGCACGAGAAGTAATAAGGCCTTGTGCTGCACCCTAGAACTGGTACTGGCTACCCTGACCCATAGTAGGGTAGTGAGGAGCATACTGCATCTGTGGTTGCCCCACTGAAGTCTGAGACTGCTATGACCCATGACCTTGGGATCCCTGCCTCTAAGGACCATCCCTCTTTATGTGTCCTGGTTGGTTGCAGTGATAGCAAGTCCGTTGGCCCACTTGATAAGAAGGCCTACGATTTCTTCCACCCTGGGAAGACAGAGCTTGGCCTTGGCCCTAATGGCTATGGCCCTGTCCCTGAAATCCTTGCAGAGCAGAGGTTCGCTGTTTCTTCCCCGCACTAGAAGAAGAGGATTGACCCTTTTTCTTCTTGTCTTTTACACTAGACTCCCGGATGCTTCTTGCATCATCCACCTCTCTCTCAATGGCTATAGCAATCGCAACCATCGAGTCTAAGTCTTGTAGAAGAAGACCCACAATTTTACCCCTAATGGACAACTTAAGACCATCCTCAAACTTCCTCACTTTGGCCATATCTGTAGCCACGTAGTCATCGGCGAAACAGGCTAACTCTGTGAACTTAGCCACATACTCCATCACCGTCATCATCCCTTGTCTCAAGTCTAAGAACTCCCGAGCCTTTGCATGCAGAGCAGCTATTGGGAAGTACTTACCCATAAAGAACTCCTTGAATTCTGCCCATGTCATTACCTCCAAGTTCTTGGAGTCCTTGACCCAATCCCACTGAACTTGGGATTCTCCCTCTAGCTAAAAAGTAGCTAGTGTTATCTTCGTGGCATCAGAGGTAATCGTCATAGCCCTCAAGATCTTGTCCACTTGTCGGAACCAATGGTCAGCCACCATAGGATCCGCCCCTCCTAGAAAGATCGGAGGATTGTGTGCCTTGAACTTCTGGAGGTGACTTGAACCTCCTTGACTCCCACTTGCACCTGTCTGTGCAATAGTAACGGCCGTAGCACTAGCTTGTGCAATGGCAGCCACCGCCGCACTAATAGCCTCTATGTAGACTTGTTGGTCAAAGGCCGGTGGTGGTGATTGGTTGTTCCGTCCACCCCGACGTCCCCGTCCTCTAGTTGCCATCTACACACACATAAGATAGCAATAGATCGATTAGTTAATATCCCAAGTTAGGGATCAAGTATTTAGTAGACATTTACTCATTGAACTATATCGTTCATCCCTTTTTTCCATACTCCCAAGGTTATGTTTTCTAACCCCAGTATATTCCCTTCCATATTCATTTCTATCATGCATATAATTCACATAACAAGTAACACATAGCATGTAGCAAGTAGAGCACATAACATGAAATGCATATAGAATGCAATGGTCTATACCAGTGCCCATCAAGCCCTAGGTTATTCGTATGCCTATGCTCTGAAACCAAGCTGTGACACCCTAAAATCTGGGGGTCCTTTGATTACCCATCAACCTGCAAAATACCCGTGGGTATCGAATAACTCGATATTGCGACGTTGTGCCCCATTTACTTGGATCCATAATTTAACAAAATTCAGGTAGAGTCTCCTTTGTACGAGGAGCTCTACCCAAAACCCAACCTGTGCAAAGTATTTTCACATGACCCATACGAGGCGCAATATAAAACATTGAGCACACCGGGTCCTTTTATAAATAAACATTGGCCATACCGGGTCAAATCATCCATATTTATATCAAAACATGCAAGGTTAATTTAACAATAGTCCATATAAACTCTATTACAATTAAAAGATTACATGCTTAAAATATTATTTCTACAAATATTTTACATTAACACAAAATAAAGCCACATTTGGCTTTCTTCAAACATGAGGGTCCAAATTGGAGCCATCCACCGGTGGATCTCTCCCACCTGAAATGTTTTCCATATAGGGTGAGTCAATGCTCAGTAGAAAAACTCCTACAGAGGCTACTCCCCACCTAAAATGCGTATGAAATGCGCACATGCCACAAACAACTTCTTCCATTCCAAATAAGAATATGTTATTCAAGATAGAATCTCATGATGCTATGCCAAGTAATGAGACAAAACTCACTCATGCATGTTTTCCCAAGCCCACACCGACTCCCACAACACAATGCGACGCATATGTGTAAAACAAACGTCTTTGATGAAACACATCCAAAGATCATTTTGAAATCAACCATATGTCATAAAACCAATTCATTCTTGGATGTTTCCCATCAAATGAATAATTTATATATTAAAATCATGTGCCTTTATTGGGTATTGGATTCAGGAATCGCACCTTCGGCTCCGTACGCTGTTACACTTTTCTGAAATTTCACCGCCGGTAAGTGTATGAACCAAGTGGCCGAATTTTTCACCCGAGGGAGTGTCTAGCCCTACTTGCTATACCTGACACAAGTTTTCTTATGCATGTAACTGTGTGACTCCATAGGACGTTCCATCCCACTTTCTCAAGCCCACCATCAAGCACCAATGTTGGTGTTGATCACCCCATGCAACCATACACCCACACTCTTGCATATAGCCCATTAATGTGATATTATGTCATACCTAATGTGCAATGTTGCCAAATGAGCTAGATCAACTACATATATCCACAATCCCATGGCAATTCATATCATAAGCATACAAATTCCATGAATCATTACAATGTCAATAGATAAACAACACATATTAACATTTGTTCCCAGGACATTCTCTAAGCATGTTATACATTGTCATGTCATAAAAATCTTAATTCACACATAGGCATTTTAGCAAACACCTTTTAGGCAATAATCATGTAAGCGCACAATATTGCCCCCACACACACATCAAATATTATCAAGTATCAAGGAATTTATTTACGAAACTACCACATATCAAATTTAACTAGAACTTTGTCCATACTTAATTCACCATTTCCATGACTATAGATAAGTCATAAAACATTTTATACCACTAACCATTTCATATGGGTATTCTAGATTAAGAATTAACCCAAGAAGAAGAAACCCTACACATTACATATAACATTTTAAATAGAAATGAACCAAGGTAGGACAATCCCTACCTCTTGGAGAGTAACACAATTGGAAGAAAGCTCAAGAACACCCCAAAAGCTAAAAAAATCTTGATTCCCCAAATCTCCAACTTTGGATCTTCGGTGAAAATATTTGTTTTTGGTACCCACGTGTAGCCCTCGTCACATTGATCGACTTTAATTCTTCGCCCGACGAATTCTGACAGACGGAACTTCAAGGATCGGCAGAAGAAAGTTTGAAGAATTGATTTTTTCCTCCTCTTTGCTCTTGGCCGGCTGCTCAAAGCTGAATGGGAGATATTTTTGTGCCAAAAATCTGATTTAAGAGGATATTTATAGGCGTGAACGAGTGGTCCACATTGCACCGCATATTTTCGACTTTCGAGTTCGTTTTTCGTCCCGAAATGATTCATTATATCTCGGATTAAATCCAAATAAATTTTATTGGAACGTTAACTTAATTTTAAGAAAATTTTATAAATTTCATTTTTGAGGACATTTAAAAGTTCATTCGTCACTCAAATTGTCTCAAAATACGTGCAAAATCTGACTATCTCAAAATTCAATGAAAATTAACTGGACAGCTCAATTTGCGAATCCAACGATGAGGTCCATTTTCCCATAAGAGCTCTATAAAAATATGTATTTTAAAGACGCCTTAAAATGATAAATTACCATTTTACCATTTTTCAGAAAAAGTTTAAATTTTTCCTGGGTTTCACACAAATAATGCATATGAATCTCTTTCTTTCTTAGTACAAACAATTTCGAGCAAATTCTGAGTTAATGACTCAAAGAAATTAACTTCTTGCAAATCTTCTTCTTCTCTAGGCTGCTTAGAAATATCAAACACATTCAATTCCAATGTCATGTTACCAAATGAAAGTTTCACACAATTCCATTCCTACATTGAATCAAATCATTAGATGTAGCTGGGAAAGGATGACCCAAAATGACAATAATTTATGTAGTAGCATGCAAAATGGGCTGGGTATCCAAAATAGTAAAGTCCATAGGAAAATAGAAGTTGAACAAGGATATACTCAACAACTCTCTGTGGATTTTCACATATTAGTCAATTAACTACAATTTGACATTAGTGGATTTTAACTCACCTAACCCTAACTGCACATAGACTAAGTATGGGAGCAAATTGACTTGCTCCAAGATCAAGTGAAGTCTGCTTAATTCTAAAGTTTCCAATTATGCATGAGGTAGTAGGATTCCTAAGATCTTTGTACTTTAGAGGGGTCTTGTTCTAAAGGATAGCAGTACCCTGTTTAGTAAAAAATGCCCTTTTTTGTGCATTGATCTTTTTTTTTTTCACTATGCAAAGATCTTTCAAAAACTTAGCATATGATAGGACTGACTTGATTGCATCCAATAATGCGATGTTAATCTTCACTTGTTTAAAGAACTCAAAAATTTCAGCATGATTGTTCAATTGTTCAGGTTTCTTAACTCTTAGAGGAAAAGGCAAAGGAATAGGACTTTATTTTTCTTTCTTGTCAGGCGATTCTATTTCTTTTTGAATATTAGGTTTAAGCTCAATTGGTTTGTTTATAGGATTCGACTCAGCCACTGGTTCAAGTGTTTTGGTTTTAATGGTCTTGTTAATTACCCTACAACTTCTCAATGTAGTAACTTCTTGAAGTTGGCTTGGAGAGGATTCAAATGATGACACATTAGCATTGGTTTGACCCTATGGACGTTTAGGTTGATATGGAAAATTTGCATTCTCCATTGTGCTCAACGACTATGTCAACTTAGCTATGTGACTTTTGATATCATTGATGATTTGTAATGTTTGGGTCTTGAAGTCATTGAACGCATGGGTAGATTGAGCATTGAAACCCATCTGACTTTAAATTAATTGGATCAAGGTATCATCTAGGCTTCTTTTGTGTAGTGGTTGGTAAGGTTGATATGCTTGCGAGGTCTGAGGTTGTGGTGGAGGTGGAACTTGTTGCTGGTTTGC
Source organism: Ilex paraguariensis (assembly GCA_963454935.2). NCBI lineage: Eukaryota > Viridiplantae > Streptophyta > Magnoliopsida > Aquifoliales > Aquifoliaceae > Ilex > Ilex paraguariensis. Next base: position 230,585 of record CAUOFW020010601.1, on the reverse strand, counting down.
TGGCTGTGTGTTTCTCCAACTGAAATTCGGGTGATTTTGCCACCCTAGATTATAGGTGTCAGAATATGGGTTGAAATAAGGCTTGTTAAAATTCGAAATGACACTGTTCCATTAGAACTTCTTTAAATGTTGCAATGGTAGGACACTCCCCAATAGAATGTCTGGACAAAGCACAAATTCCACACGACTGGCAGTTAGGAGACACAATAGAAACTTCATTAACCTTTCTCATCTCTAGAGCATCGAGCTTTCGAGACAAGGTAACCATCCTACCCTTTAGGTCATTGACTTGATCCGAAATGTATACACCCAAGTGCAAGCGGTCAAGCTGTAGTAATAATCTGGTTAAGTATGGATTCGAATCCACAGGGAACTAATGTTGGTGTTTCGCAGTAAGTAGTGACAGAGACCAAGTGACTCGAACCCTTGAGATTTGAAGTTATGAGATTTCCTGGACAAAAGATAAGATTCTTCCCAAGGTGTTTTTCTACACAAAATATAATAAATTATCTAATGTAATAGTCACCTTTTTAGCTCACGGATCTGAATGTGTAGTTAATCTTCTAGTTTATTATATTTGTGCTTGATAACTCAATTAACCCCTATGTCAAGACGAAGTTAATCAAAAGACAAAGATGGATTATGAGAATTAAGAGCATGATTTTGATGTCTTTGTAGAGGTTTACAAGAATTGTCTGTGCCAAGACTTAACCTGTCTACAAACAAGCAAGTCTCTCTACAAGGCATCCAACCGTTGCGTTAGTAGTCCAGTCTTTAAATGAAGCACAATAATGGTGAAGATTGAAATGTAGTCATGAAGATCTAGTCAGGGTACTTGCCTAGAACCAATGAGTCTTTCTATGCAAGAGTCTCTAGGTAATAGAAAGCACCCGTGGTTGTAAAAAGTACCTTAGCTTTGCTAGATGCATTCAATCATTTAATAAGCAAGTGTAATATAAAGCATTAATCATAAACAAAATGCACAAATATAACTTTCGGATGACTTATACATGTCCATCACCTCTTACTAAGAAGTGAATGAGAAACTACTCACTCTTCATGGCTCTGGTAAAGCTAGAAAAGTGAGTGATGCTCATCTCTCCAAGTAGAGGAGTTACAAAGTAAAAAACACTATACAAGGATCCGATCTTCCACAAAGAATGAGTGAATCATGTTCCACCCTTCACGACTTTGGTAACACTCTAGAAATGTGTAAGAGTTTTACTCCTCTAAGGAAAGAAGGAAGCTCAAATAATGGAAGCAAATGAAACAAATAATGAATGTAAAAGAAACCTAGTCACTTTTGGAGGGTTTCCACCTCAACCAAAAAGATGATATATTACCTTCTATCTCTCTCTACTTAAGACTATGAATATATGTCTAAGTCTAAGCCTAACCCCTACAATTTATCTACATGTGTGAGTCCTCTTTTAAGCTCCCACAATGAGAGTATTTATAAGCAACGAGGAGGGGGCAAGGGATGGTGAGAGAATAGTACAAGGTCTTCAAAGTCCAAGTGAAAGGCCCAATGTCCTTATAGAAAATCAACCACTCTGTAGCTTGTTTGGGACAATGTTCAAACGTTAGTTGGCGTTTGAATATGGCCTCCTATCTTCTGTGATGGGCATTCAAACGTTAGTTGGCGTTCAAATGTGGTCTCCTGCCTTCTTTGATGGGCGTTCGAACGCTGGATAGGGTAAAACCTTCCTACTCAAGTGGCCTTTGTTCTTCTATGAGAGCAACTTCCACATGCCACATATCATAGCACACTCTTCCAAGGAGTCTTCAATTGATTCAAGCTAATGTTCAAACGTTAGTTGGCGTTCGAACGTGGTACTCAAGTACCTCTTTGTTTTTCTTCAAAGCTACAGTACACCATGTATCATCATCTCAGTAGTTTGGTCCTCCAATAATTTAAGAGGATGCTCAAACTTGGATTGGCATTCGAAATTTCTTGCCTTGTTTCAAACTTATCCACTTTTCTTCCAGAACATGCAATTGTTGTATGGAAGTTTGATATGGATGTACTTTAGGCCCTTGTTCAATATTTCTCTTAAAATGCCATCGAAGCATAATTAGTCTTAAAAAGGCATAGTAAGATGCTGATTTTAACTACTAATCACACTCCTAACCTAAATATTGCTAGCCTCTAGTAATACTACAGACTGAATGAAAAGTTATTTATAATGTCATTTTCGTAGGTCATCCGGTTGCATTTAGCATATCCAACAAGTCATTGAACCCCTAGGTTTATCCTAGTGGATGGGTGTTATCTCATGAGGGTTTTTAGTGAAACTACCCACAAACTTCAATCGAATATATGTGTATGTGAGATTACTGGTTGACGTGAATTAGCACTATGGTCGTTGGGACACCCAACCCTCAATCTCGACTTATATCCCACACACTTCTCTTTCATAAGTACTTATTCTATTCAAAAATTAAAATTTGTCATATTGGTATTTGGAATTCCCTATGTAGTAGGAATGATCATTCTAGCAACCAGAATTGTTGTATAAAAAACATTCCACTTTAGCACCTTCCATGGATAGCTTTGATTGCACAAACCTCTCTTAGAATGCTCTTAACAAGAATTCACTCCGATTATGGTGACTTGTCTCTCAAAAGGCATGTGATCAGAAGAGGGCCAATCGAAAAGTCACATGCACTATTAGCATGGGAGTGAATTCTAAGAAAATAGACTAATCATGTTTGGCATAATCTCATGGAAGAATATTGAGGCAAATAAAATAATACTTTTTAACATGCCCCACTTTTCGGTTGATGTCCTACACATGCATCAGACTTAAGATCAATTAGGGCTTTTTATAGGTTGTAATGTAGCCAGAGGTCAGTGGCTAACGAAATGTCATCAATGGTATTCAAAAGCTGTCATTTCTTTATGTAGCACAACTCTTTCTTACTTTTCGAAATTTTGCCTATAGGGTATTTATTTCTTTCATTTTTCTCATTTTTCACTTTCTTGGCCATTTTCTATTTTTCTGTCTCTTTTTCTCTTTCAATTTTTTCACCGACTTTTCTTTCATTCAATAGTAGCCACTATCATATTTTCCTTTTCTTTTGCTTTTCTATTTCATACTGATTTATAAGAGGCTATAAGAAAATTAGATAGCAAAGGTATGTCAAATAGATTTTCCTGTGGCTCGGTTATCATATGGATTACTTGAAAAAGAAATCATACATTAATGGCTCAATCACGGCTAACTAGCGATATAATTTTGTAAAAGAAATGACTCAGGCTTAAAATTAATTTAAAGATGGTCTAAGATCCTTTCTCAAGTATGTGCATATATATGTGTCGTATGAACAGATTCCTTGTGAGATATGGCAATAGATTGTTTTAGTTGCGTCAATCAAAATAAGTTTAATGAGATTATTCAAGGATAGACAGTGAAAAACCTTTCTTGAGTAAACGTTGATATTCTCTCAAAAGGATCGCAAGGCACGAAAACTTACCATGGTATTCTTCATTATCTCCACTGGTCATGTTAGGTTTTTCAAAGAATGTTGGTTATATATCAATTCCATTTTTGAGTCTGGTCATCTTGTACTTTAGGAATAACAAATACCAATATACATTTGACAATTGAGTATAGAGAAAACACCATTTTTTTCAAGACATGTGGTTTTAAGTCTAGGTTGGTAAGCGAGGTGTCAAACTGATCATGTGATTAGTCATTTTAACAAACAGTCCCAATATTCACATTTGTTCCATCATTCATCAACAAATAACAATGTAATGCTAAGTATACACATGCACTAAAAAGAATAAAAGTGATAAAATCGAACCATTCATTTCATAAAATATCATCGTTTTAACACAAAAGAAAAGGATTCAAATCATCCACAAAAGAAGTAACACACAATCATTAACTATAGGACTCTCTCTCTCACTCTCATCTCGCTAGCTCCTCCTTATGGTCCTCTAGTTCCACCCCTCAAATAGTTGAGAATCTCCTCGTGTTGTCAAAGAATCTCATCCTGCTTGGCCTCGATGCCAAGCATAATCTCTCACAGTGATCACCGGGTGCTGGTGCTAGGGCCTGCCGCCTCTTGTGCCTATGCATGCTCTCTCTCCTCCTCCTCCTCATCCAGGACATCCTGCACCTCATTGATGCCTTGGGTAGGTGGCACCTCCTGTCTCACAGCCGGGTCGCCACTGTGACCTTGGCTTCTCAAGAAGGAAGCCTAGTTCAATGCCCCCATTGGATTATGTATTCCTATCTCTGGCCTAACCCTAACTCCGCAGTTTGAACATATATCTTTCACAAGGATGCTGAAGAGGAGTGAATTTCTCTTCACGTCACACCCCTTCATCATCTTCATCAAGAATTTGGATAGGAGATGTATGCTTTGTCCCTTCCCGATTGTGTATAGGAATCAGACCATCTCGGGGAGGATCTTATTCTTGCGTCCGATGGGAGCAAGGTTTGAGACGAAAATTAAGTTGAGCATTTTGTACTTGTCGGTCAACTCTCCTTGCGAAAGAACCTTCATCCTCCCTAAGTAAAGGTGGCTAACTCCGTCAACTCCACACCTACAACGTCCATCCCCACGTTCTTCCTCGGGGGTTAGGTAGGCTTCGGTACTCGTGGTACCTCTTGTCTGATCTCTCAAATGTACTCCTTATCCACATCAATATGGGCCCTTCTCACATAAGTTTTGATCACCCCATTGACGATCTCAGCGTTGAAGTAGAACTCCCACACCAACTCCTTCATGGCATCTCTGTTGTTCCTCAAATACAACATATACCCTCTAGCATCCATATTCATAAAAATCCCCAAATCCGTAAAATCAGTCAACACCACCGTTCCCTCACAAATTACATCTTGATTTCGAAAGAAGTTTTCATACCTATCCACTTTGAGTGCGTTGGGTAAGCGGGTTTGATCGTATCTTCGGACAATAGGCCTCCCCTCTCTTTCTTCAATGACTTCCTCCACCATGTTTGGCTCTAGGCTGACTATGTTGCACCTAGTGGGGAGCTTTACCCTAGGAGGCATGGTTCTCGGGTTTGGGGGTGTTAGGGCTTTGAAAAACTTGGATTTCTTGGTGAAATGGTGAGAAATGAGGTGGGAATGCATTTGGGTAGCTTGATTTTGGGTAAAAATTGGAAATGGATGGAGTTGGTCACCGAGGGTTTTGGGTGTTTTTGAAATGAAGAAGACAAATCAGGTATTTATAGGCCGGGAGTTAACGTTCGAACATGGATGACGTTCGAACGTGTGTAGAAGAATTTTAAAAACATGGTTCGAACGTTACACTGGTGTTCGAATGTGGAGAGCTCCTAGTACTTTTGAGTTATGTCAGAGGCCAAAGTAGTGTAAGCTCCTAGTGTTCAAACGTGGGTTTGGCATTCGAACATTTTGTTCTTGTTCAAATGTTCACAAAGCATTTGAACGCTTGGAGATACCAGTGCTTGTTTGGGACCCAGCAAAAGCCAAAGTACTGTGAGGATTTGAAGTTTGAACGTTTGTTGGCGTTCGAACATGGAGAGTTCCCAGTACTCTTGATGATATCCTGCAGAGGCCCAAGTACTATGAGCATCCAACGTTCGAATTTTAAATGGTGTTCGAACGCCAAATCAAAAATTAGAATTATATGCACATTTATATAAACACATTAAAATAATACTATACACACTAATTTGAACTAAAAATTCATGACGTCTCAAGATAAGTCCCTACCCAGGCTTTAGGTTGGTATTCTAGGACATTTCTTACTCTGCCCACATTTCATTTCAATCAAAAGAGTTTGTACATTTAACAAAAAAACATTTACACTTTTTACAAGAAAAAGTTTAGACCATTACCATTCATCCCAAAAAAAACAAAACGGTTTTCCACAAGTTTGTTAAGAACACTCCAATCCAATGCTTGCCCTGACTCGACATCATTCGAACAGTCAGTGACTCTCCCAATTTCTTGTCGCACAAACTATCTAAGCATAGGGCTGGAATACCATGGCATCTCGGGATAATCCTTACTCTGCCCATTCACTATCCAGTCTAATCAGTTGAGTGCGCAACCAAAAATCAGTTCTGAACACTGATTATTTCTTTCATGTGAAAGATCCTACCACATTGTTGACGGGCACCAAGTCTTTTGGCATGACGACATTTAGCAAAAGTGCTTTTACCACACTGTGGTTTCGCTTGCTCTTCTGGGATTTCAGTTTTTCTTATTAATCTTACTTTTCTCATGATCATAGCATGCACATCAGATGGAAAATTTCGTAAAACTCCCAGACAAAACTAGAAAAGTTTACCATCCATGCTTCCTAAGCTTTAAGACTCTTTATCTGGTTCTTTAACGTTTGCCAATCACAAAGATGATTGAAGTTGACTTAAAGATATGATCATCAATTTATATATAAAATACGAGACAGGGTTCATAATATGATCAAAAATAATAACAATAACAACAAAAATAAAAACAAAATTATGGGCACAAAATATGAACTATAGTTCTCACCCCCAACCTAAAACTGAACATTGTCCCTAATCTTTCGAATTTACTGGTGTATGGAGCTTTGAAAGGTCGGGATCTGTTCATCTGTCGGAACCATAGTGTTTCCTCAATTGTGAATAGTTGTTCATCGGGGAAATTCTCATTGATTGGTAGTTCATCTTCATGAAATTCATACGTTAACTTGGATAGATGATCTGCCACCACATTCTCTACACCCTTCTTGTCCTTAATGATCAAATTAAACTCTTGTAATAAAAGTATCCATCTTAAGAGTCGTGGCTTGGCATCCTTCTTTGTGAGCAGGAATTTTAATGCTGCACGGTCAGTGAACACAATAATAGAAGAACCAAAGAGATAAGAATGAAATTTCTCCATAGCAAAGCAAGCAATTCTTTTTCAGTTGTTGATTAATTCATTTGAGCATCATTCAAAGTCTTACTTGCATTGTAAATCACATAGGGTTTCTTATCCATTATTTGCTGCAACACAACACCTACAACATTATCACTTGTATCACACATTAGTTCAAAGGGTAGAGTCCAGTCAGGGGGTTGCATTATTGAAGCAGAAATTAACATGCCTTTAGGCTTGTCAAAAGCTTTCTAGCATGCATCACTCCACACAAAAATTATGTCCTAACTTAGGAGATGACACATCGGTTTAGATATGGTACTAAAGTCTTTCATGAATCTCCTATAGAACCTTGCATGTCCTAGGAATGATTGAACGTCCTTAGTAGTCTTGGGAGCGGGCAAATTTTCAATCAGATCTATTTTTGCCTTGTCAACTTTCATGCCTTCACACGACACAATGTGACCTAAGACAATGCCTTGTGTTACCATGAAATGATATTTCTCCCAATTGAGCACTAGATTGGCTTCCTTACATCTAATCAATACATTCTCTAGGTTGGTTAGACACAAATCAAATGAGTCACCATATATATAGAATTCATCCATGAATACTTCCAAAAATTTCTCAACCATGTCGCTAAACAAACTCAACATCCACCTTTGGAATGTTGTAGGAGCGTTATAAAGTCCGAACGACATCTTTTTGAATGCAAAGGTTCCAAAGGGGCATGTGAATGTTTTTTTCTATTGGTCGTCTAGTGCTATCTCAATTTGATTATACCTAGAATACCCATCTAAGAAACAGTAGAATGCATGACCTGCAATTTAGCCACTGTTTAACTTTATCCTTTAAAGAAAAAGGAAAAAGTTTCAACTTAGCCAGTTTAGAATTGTTTTGAAATGCTTCGCATACTTCCTTGAAATCTTTTATGTGCAGATATGGGTTTTCTGATTTGAGCCCATGAAATTGAGGTAGCAGTTGAACTGTCCCCGCCTTTACATTAAAGAGGGGTGCATTTTCAAGAAAGATAAAACAAGAGGGGACACTGTTTCGTGTGGGATGCAAATAATCTCATAGAATTTAAATGTTAGGAACTTCCCTCTCTCTGACATGATCTTCCCCTTGTCTTATAGGAACTTCTCCTTCTCTTCTATTATTTGACATGCTATTCTCAAAAGAGTCTGCTATTGATCTAGGTGAAGATGGTTCAGATTGATTTACAGACACAACAGATTCTGTCAGTAAATTTTGAAAGTGAGGATTGTCCTCAGACATAAAATAAGATTACACACAATAAATAAATAAATATATATATATACAAAAATGAAGGTTTTTTCACCTTTTTCTTAAAAACACTTTCTATGGTTCCCCAACAATGGTGCAAAAAATTTGACTTGATCCGAAATGTGTTCACATAAGTGTAGGCAGTCAAGCCGTAGTAATAATCTGGATAAGTCCGGAGTCTAATCCACAAGGAACTATTGTTGGTGTTTCGAAGTAAGTAGTGACAGAGACCAAGTGATTGGATTTCCTAGAAAAAAGATAAGATTCTTTCCAAGGGGTTTTTCTAGTCATAATATAATAAATTATGTAATGTAACAGTCATCGTTTAGCTCAAGGATCTGAACATGTAGTCAATCATAAGGTTTATTATACGTTTGCTTGATAACTCAATTAACCCCAGTGTCAACATAAATTTAATCAGAAGATAAAGATGGATTGTGAGAATTAAGAGCATAGTTCTGATATCTTCGTAGAGGTTTACAAGAATTGTCTATGCCAAGACTCAACCTATCTACAAACAAGCAAGTGTCTCTACAAGGCATCCAACCATTGCATTAGTATTCCAATCTTTAAATGGAGCACAATAATGGTGAAGATTGAAATGTAGTCATGAAGATCTAGCCAGGGTACTTGCCTAGAACCAATGAGTCTTTATATGCAAGAGTCATCTATGCTATAGAAAGCTCCCGCGCTAGTACAAAGTACCTTATCTTTGCTAGATGCATTCAATCATTCAATAAGCAAGTGTAATATAAAGCATTAAGCATCAACAAAATGCACAAATATAACTTTCGGATGATTTTTGCATGTCCATCCCCTCTTACTAAGGATTGAATGAAAAACTACTCACTCTTCATGGCTTTGGTAAAGCTAGAAAAGTGATTGATGCTCATCTCTCCAAGTAGAAGAGTTACAAAGTAAAACACACTACACAAGGAGCCAATCTTCAATAAATAATGAGTGAATCACATTCCACCCTCCACGGCTTTGGTAAAACTCTAGAAAAGTGGAAGAGTTTCACTCCCCTATGGAAAGAAGGAAGCTCAAACAATGGAAACAAATAAAACTAATAATTAAAGTAGAAGAAAGCTAGTCACTTTTGGAGGGTTTCCACCTCAACCAAAAGATGATCTATCTCCTTCTATCTCTCTCTATGTAAGATTATGAATGTAAGTCTAAGTCTAAGCCTAACTCCTACAATTTTTCTACAAGTGTGAGTCCCCATTTAAGCTCCCACAATGAGAGTATTTATATGCAAGGAGGAGGGGGCAAGGTATGGTGAGAGAATAGTACAAGGTCTTCAAAGTGCAAGTGAAAGCTCCAATGTCTGGATAGAAAATCAACAACTCTGTAGGTTGTCTAGGGACAACGTTTGAATGTTAGCTGGCGTTCGAATGTGGTGTCCTATCTTCTTTGATGGGCGTTCAAATGTTAGTTGGCATTTGAATGTGGTCTCCGGCCTTCTTTGATGGGCATTCGAATGCTAGATGGGGTATAACCTTCCCACTCAAATGGCCTTTGATCTTTTGTGAGAGCAACTTCCACACGCCATATACCATAGCAAACTCTTCTAGGGAGTCCTCAATTGATTCAAGCCAACGTTCAAATGTTAGTTGGTGTTCAAACGTGCTACTCAAGTACCTCATTTTTTTTCTTCTAAGCTACAACGCGCCATGTATCATCATCTCACTATTGTTATAGGCAAACTACACTAAGGGTAAGTACTCTTCCCAGTTATCCTTGAGATAAAAAATGCATGCCTGTGGCATGTCCTATAGGGTCTGGATGGTCCTCTCTGATTGACCGTCTGTGTAGGGATGAAAATTTGTGCTCATTATTAACTATGTCTCAATGGCCTGCTAGACACTCTCCCAAAAATGGGCCATGAACCTAGGATCCTGATCTAATAATATAGAAACGGGCACCTCGTGTAATCAAACTATCTCCTGTATGTACAACCTATAGAATTCATCTAGTTTGAAGGTCATCCGCACTACCAAAAAGTGTGCCAACTTCTTAAGCCGATCCATTATCCCCCACACTGTGTCATGTCTCCATAATGTCTGTGGAAAATGGGTCACAAAATCCATCGTGACATGCTCCTACTTCCACTCAGCCACCTCAAAAGGCTAGAGCAACCCTGCTGGCCTTTGGTGCTCAGCATTAACCTGCTAACACGAGAGACATCAACTAATAAAATCTCCAATGTGCCTCTTTATCCCACTTTAGTAGTACTGATGACGAAGATCGTTATACATCTTTGTTCCACTAAGATGTACAACAAAACGGGAGCAATGGAACTCCCTAAGGATCTCTTTTTTCAGATCTGCAAACTAAGGAACTACAACCCTTTTCCTAAATCGAAGACTATCGTCCATGTGAATGGCCCAACCTTTGTCACCTATTCCCGATTGTACCTTGTCCCTGATGGACAATATCTCTATGTCTTGCCACTTGGACTCAATCACCCTACTTAGAAGGGAAGGCGTAGCTTCCGAACTCTCCAAAGTGTACTGTGCCTGGCCCTTGTAGTGCAACCCAAACTGTCCTACAGTTTTAAGCATTTGCTACCCTCAGGAAGCTACATTAGCCAAGACTACCTGTTACTTACCACAACCATCCCTATGTGGAGGTAATCCCGATAGTTTGCCCAAAAAAATATCCTCATGCTCATAAACCACCTGAGGTAGAGCTAACTCCTACCTCGCGTCGTCCTCCAAGGTAAGACTTGCTAGATAACCCATCAATTTCCCATGCCATTGAGATTCATACAAGACTTAGGGCAAAATAGCATCCTTTTCCCCTAAAACTTGAAACAAACACCCTCATGCGTGCAAGTAGTGACCCACTTTCGATCACAATCAATGACGACTTGGTAGACTACCAACCAATCCATCCCAAGGATGACATCAAATCTGATATGTCTAGGACCATAAGGTATACAATGAGTAAAATCTCTTAGACCTCTAGTTCACAACTCCAACATATCTAATCAATGCATACCCTAGCTCCTAGGGGAGAACTCACATGTAATGGCTCTTCCAAGGTCTCAACCTCTAGGCCCAAATCTCTCACATAGGACGTAGAAATAAATGAATACAATGCACTAGAGTAGACTAATACTCTTGCCCATAAGTGAGAGAGTAGAAATATACCCTAAATAACTGACTAATCTACTAGCTCAGCCTGAGGTGTGATGGCATAGACTCGCCCCTATGCCCCTGAAGTCCCAGCCTGTGAGCCCTATCCTTGGTCTCGAGCTATGCCCTGACCCATCTGGCCTGATTACAGAGTCCTTGCTCGTGAAGTAATAGGGGTCCGTGTAGAACCCTGGAATTGATACTGGCTTCCCCGACCCATGGTGGGGTAGGGAGGAATGAAATAAAGTCTGTGGATGCCCCATGATGACTGGGACTGAGGTGCCCCATAGCTTAGGAATCCCAACCTCTAAGGACATTCTGACTTCATGTGACCTAGTTGGTGGCAAATCAAACATGCCATCTGGCCTGCATGGTAGGAAGGCCTAAAGTTTCTCCCCCTTTGGGAGGATTAACCTTGGGCTTGGCCTTGATAGCCGCGATCCTATCCTTGACACCCTTGTGGGGTAAAATTCTTTTACTTCTTCCCCAAACTAGAAGAAGAGGATTGACACTTTGGTGGATCATCACATGGAATTTCTACACAATACCAAGTTAGAGGAGGAGTTTATTGATGATGTGGAACCAGAAAGTGTACAAGGGGTAGGGACTTGGATCCTAACATTTGAAAAACTATTGCCATAAGAAAAGAAAATTTTTTCATCAACAATGCAACCACCCATTTTCGAGTTGAAGTCGTTGCTGCCCATATTGAAATATGCATCCTTGGGGGAGCATCAAACATTTCTAATGGTGATAAGCTCATCACTGGATCCAAAGCAAGAGGAAGAATTGTTGCAAGTCTTGAGAAAGAATAAAAGAGCTATCAGTTGGACCATAGCTATATCAAGGGAATTAGCCCTCTCATTTGCACTCATAAATCTACCTTGAAGAAGACATCAAGCCATCCCGACAACCACAAAGAAGGCTCAATCCCATGATGAGGGATATGGTTAGAGATAAAGTGCTTAAGCTACTTGACGTGGGCATTAAAAGGGTTAGCCCCATGCAAGTGGTACCAAAGAAGTCCAGGGTGATGGTGGTGGTCAATGAGGAGAATGAGTTGATTCTTACAAGGGTGGTCACCGGTTGGAGAGTTTGCATCGACTATCAGAAGCTTAACTCATGCACTTGAAAGAATAATTTTCTCCTACCATTCCTTGATCAAGTGCTAGAAAGGGTAGACAGACATCTTTTTTTTTATTTCTTGGATGGCTACTCTGACTACAATCAGATTAAGATCGCCCTAGAAGATCAAGAGAAGACCACATTCACATACCCCTTTGGAACATATGCCAATCGCCAACTGTCATTTTGTTTGTGCAATGCCCCTGGAACTTTTCAAAGATGTATGCTAGAGATATTTAGAGACATGGTGAAAAAGATTGTGGAGATCTTCGTGGACAATTTTTCAGTGTTTGGGGACTCATTTGAAGGATGTTTGGGGAATTTGGAGAATGTTTTAGAGAGATGTGAGGAGAATAATTTGGTACTGAACTGAGAGAAATGCCACTTTATGGTAACGTAAGGAATTGTGCTTGGACACATTGTGTTCGAAAAGGGAATCGAAGTGGATAACTCCAAAGTGGAAGCAATTTCAAACCTACACACTTGAAGGTTAATCAAGGACATCAGGTTGTTTCTTGGCCATGCAGGTTTTTATCTCTGTTTCATTAAGGATTTTAGTGCATTGGTAAGTCCTTTGATGAATTTGTTAGCAAAGGATGTCCCATTTGTGTGGATGGATGGTTGTGAGGCATCTTTCAAAAAACTTTAAAGTATGCTTACCTCACCTCCAATCGTACGACCACCCAAGTGGAAACTCCCATTTGAGCTCATGTGCAACAGAAGTGATTACACGATCAGCATAATGCTAGGTCAAAGGGAAGATAAAAGGCCGTATGTAACATACAATGCTAGCAAAACTCTAAATGAAGCACAAATGAAATACTCCATGATTAGCATAAACCATTGTATATATTGTATGTTGTTATGCTCCTTTTATACTTACTTTTGTGAGAATTTTTGGGAGAAATGGGTGTAATCTTCTCTTTAATGGAGTTTGGTGTAAATGTAGGTGAAAAGACGTAAATGGGTTGAGTTAAACCCCTATTGATGTGTTTGAAGTCAATAAAAACAAGGGCTGACTTAAAGGGAGGATTGGAAGGTGAAGAAGCCAAGAAAAATACAATTTGGATGAAAACCTTCTAGAACGTTTGGCTATAAACCTTCCAGAAGGTTTATACTTGGTCCGCCAAAATTCACTGCCAAAAACCTTTCAAATGGTTTTCACTACTATAATGAACCTTCCGGAAGGTTTACATCAACCATTCAGAAGGTTTAGCTTACTGATTTGTTGATTTAACTGTTCCTACACAAACCTTCCGACAGGTTTGCATCAACCTTCTAGAAGGTTTTGCCCAGAAAGCCCAGATAGTTTGCAACTCCAGCTCTACCATTTGGGGGCCCCACTTGCACTTCTCCAAATTGTCCCCTGACATCCTTTACACATCTACATACCTCCCATCACCAAAGATTGGACTTTGAAGGCTTGAGCATTAATGAGGAGAAGAGAGGAGAGCAAAGCAAGAGAGGTGAAGGCTAGGCCTATCCTAGCCTGCAAAAATCCATCCAATCAGCCTCCTATGGATGGGAGGTATGTGACACAGACCCTTGAAGCTCCAGGAACATTTTTACATGTGTTCTTGGACATTATAGAGATGCAATGCAGTATAAAGAGAGAAACTCTAAGGTAGAAGACATAGTTTAGAGAGAGAAAGCTCAGATTTTTACATTTCTTCCATCCATTTCATTTGTAATCTCTTGTAATACATTTTTAAGCTTCCTTTATTGTCTTTCATGTTATTTATTTTCAGTACATTTCAAGTTTAGTTGTGTATCTTAGCTTCTACCATTAATGTATTTAAGTTTTCATCTCAAAGCTCTTCAAATGGGTATTAAATGCACTTTTTTTGTAGTTAATTTTTTCTTGCATTAAGTTAAGTCCCAATCTTCATTTCATTTATGTCTCTGCTTTAGATATAAGTAGCTAAGCTTTTAAGTTGGCTAATCCAAGGGAGAATTCCTTTTGGGTATGCTAAATCAACCTCGTAGTGTACGATGATTTAATTTGAGTAGGTTAAGTGTAGACTTGTCATGGTGTATGCTTAAATCCTCACCTCCATTTTAGTCCTGCAATTCCTACGAATAAATCAAACATCTAGGCACCATTGGAGGCTGATCAGTGCTTAAAGTTAGCATTTTATTATGCCTTTTTCGGACTAATTGTGCTTTGATGGATTTTAAGTAATGACATTTCAAGTCCTAAAGTAAACAAGAGCTCAAGGACAACAAATATCACACTTGGATGTAACACTAGTAGATAAAGGGGAAAAATTAGAATAGCTTGGCACAAAGCAAGAAGGCTCGAACGTGGATTAACGTTTGAACGTTCCCTTGAAGTGATTGAGGACCAGGCTGCTAAGACATGATGTGTTGTAGTCAAAAAGGAAAAATGTTGAGGTACTTGAGTACCACGTTTGAACGCCCCCTCATGTTTGAACGTGCTCTGGAAACCTGAGAAGACTAGACTACTAAGACCTACTGAAGTGTTGCAACAAAGAAAACAGAACCACATAAGTACTTGAGTACAACGTTCGAACGCCACTCCACGTTCGAACGTTGTCATGAGTTACTGAGGACCAAGTTGCTAAGTGCAGGGCCAGAGTTGGTCAAGATGTATGGAAGTAACCATCACAGAGACGATAGGCCACTTGAGTAAGGGGGTTCAGACCCCATCTGGCGTTCAAACACCCTTAAATCAAAAATTGACACAACATTCAAACGACAGATCACGTTTGAACGTCCCTCACTGATTAGCTACAGAGTTGTTAGCTTTTCACTTGGACTTGGGCGGTAAATACTATTCCTTCACCCCCTCTTCTTCCTTTCCTATAAATAGCCCCATTGTGGGAGCTTCAAGGGAAAGAATCCTTTTCTCTTGAAAAGTAGGGTAGAGAGCTAGTTCTTGTATATTTCTTGTTTATGTTTTCATTTTGCATTTGTATCAACCATCGTAGAGGCTTAGACTCCCCTTGTAGTAAAAGTCTTTTATTTACATGTGCTAAGTCTTTACAACCATGATGGAGGCTTAGACTCCCCTTGTAGTTGTACTTGCTTTTATTTACAAGTATCAAGAGAGATAAATCATCTTTTGGTTGTGGTGGAAACCCTCCAAAAGTAACTAGCTTTCTTCTACTTTATTTTCACTTCCACTGCTTGAGCTTCCTTCTTCCTTAGAGGAGTGCAACTCTTTCACTTTTCTAGAGCTTTACCAAAGCCGTGAAGGGTGGAACGTGATTCACTTATTCTTTGGTGAAGATCGACTCCTCATCTATTTTACTTTACTTTGTAAGTTATCTACTTGGAGGGATGAATATCACTCACTTTTCTAGCTTTATCCAAGCCATGAAGAGTGAGTAGTTCCTCATTCACTCTTTAGTAAGAGGAGATGAATATGTAGAAATTATCTAGGAGTTATATTTGTGTAATCCCTTTATGCTTTAATGCTTTATATTTCACTTGTTCATTGAATGGTTGAATGTATCTAGCAAAGCTAAGGTATCATGTCTAACCATGGGTTCTTTCTATGTAACAGATGACTCTTGCATGGAAAAACTTATTGGTTCAAGGCAAGTACCTAGGTGACATCTACATGATACATTTCAATCTTCACTATTATCGTGTTTTATCTAAAGAATAGAACATTATTGCCATGGTTGGATGCCTTGTATAAACACTTGCTCGTTTGTAGACGGGTTAAATCTCGACACAGACAATTCTTGTCCACTTCTAGAAAGGCATCGGAATCATGTGTTTAATTCTCACAGTCCATCTTTATCTTCCAATTAACTTGTTGTTGATATGGGAGTTAATTGAGTTATAAAACACAAGTATAATAAAGCAGATGATTAACCACATGTTCTGATCCTGAAGCTAAAGGGTGATTGTTTTACATTTAAATTTATCTTATATTTTGTCTAGAAAACTCTTGAAAGAATCTTCTATTCTATTCAAGAAATGCAACCACTCCAAACTCTCAAATTTTCCAGTCATTTGGTCTCTATTACTGATTACTTCAAAACACCAATCGTAGTTCCCTGTGGATTCAACTCCAGACTTAACCAGATTATTACTACAACTTGACCGCCTGCACTTAGGTGTACACATTTCGGATCAAGTCATGTTTTTGGTGCCGTTACTGGGGAACCATAAAAGGTGTTTACGGTAAAAGGTAAAAAGACCTCACTTTTTGTGCATAAATTTGATTTACTGTGTATAAAGTTGTTTTAATTACTTTTATGTCTGAGAATGCCCCTCACTATCAAAATTTACCAGCAAAATCTTCTGGGTCTATGAGTCAACATGAACCACTTTCACCTAGATTAGTAGAAGACTCGTGTGAAAGTAAAATGACAAATGATGAGAGACGAGAAGAAATTCCTGTGAGAAAGGTGGAAGTGTCTAGCATTCGAACTCTGAGGGATTACTTAAATCCCACAAGAAATAGTGTCCCCTCTTATTTTATCTTTCCTGAAGATGCACTCATCTTTACTGTAAAGACAAGGACAATTCAACTACTCCCTTAATTTTGCGGACTCGAAACAGAAAACCCATATCTGCACATAAAAGAGTTTGAGGAAGTATGTGGAACGTTTCAAGACAATTTTGAGCTAGCCAAAATGAATTTTTTTTCATTCTCTTTATAGGATAGAGCTAAACAATGGCTAAATTTTTTAAAAGCTTTTTCAATACCTGATTGGCGGGCACTACAAAATGAATTTTTCAGAAATTTTTTTTCCTCTACACCATACTAATGCATTGAAAAGGAAAATCATGAACTTTTCAGTCAAAGAAGGAGAAACCTTTTACCAAAGTTGGGACAGATTCGAGGATCTACTCCAGTCCTGCCCACATCATGCTTTTGAGAATTAGACTTTGGTAGAATTTTTCTACGACTCCTTGCCCACTAGACTACGTCAGTTTGTCGAAATGATGGCTCAAGGAGAGTTTATGAGCAAAAGTCCAGAGGTGGAATTCAATTTTTTTGATACCATATTTGATAGTTCTTAGATGTGGGACTCAGCCTCTTCTACCATTGTTGAAACCAAACCATCTACTTCCCAAGGGGGTAAGTATTTCTTGAGAGATGACGATGACCTAAGAGCAAAAATGTCCACCCTATCTCGAAAGCTTGAAGTTTTGATGAAAAAGGTTCATCAAGTTGATGTTAGCTCTCCCATAGAACAAGTGTACGGGATCTGTGCACTAACAAGACACCCTACTGGGGAGTGTCCCACCATTCCATCATTCAAAGAGGATTTGTTGGAACAAACAAATGTTGTCTCCAACTTCAACAAGCCTAACTCCAACCCATACTCTGAAACATACAATCCAGGGTGGCGGAACCACCTAAACTTCGGTTGGAGAAACACACAACCAACTCCTATGAACCAACAACAAGGTTCACACCCACCACCTCAAGGACCTCCCACGTATCAACCATACCAACCACCACAAAAGAGGAGCATTGAGGATACTCTGAATCAGTTTATGCAAAGCCAAAGGAACTATAATCATAGTTCCACTTAGGCTTTTATTTATTTCAAAACACAAACTATTCAATCTTTCGACAATCTTAAAAGCCACATCCAAAAGTTAACCCAATCCATGACCACACATGAGAAGGGCAAGTTTCCTTCTCAACCAAAACCACCACAAGGCCAATTTTAGGTGAAAAATCCCACAATCATGGAAACCCTACAAGCCCAAGACCAAGTTGTCACTGCACTAAGAAGTGGCAAGGTGATTGACAAGACTATCAAAGACATGCTACTTCCAAAGCCAAAAACCTAAGTCAATCCACCAATGGAGACTGAAACAATTGAGCCTGAATGTGAGAAAGAAGAGGTACATGAGCCCATGATTGAACAAGAACCAGAGCCATCAAGGGAAGAAGAACCCTCGTGTTCTATTCCTTCTCCTTTTCCTCATAGACTCAAAACTGCATAGAAGTTGAATAATCAGCCAGAAATTTATGAGCTCTTCAAGCAAGTAAAAATCAACATCCCACTTCTGGATGCAATCAAACAGGTTCCATCTTATACCAAGTTTCTAAAAGACTTGTACACAGTCAAAAGAAGCTAGAATGTTCAAAAAAAAGCTTTCCTGACAGAAGAACAGAAAGTCAGTGCCTTGCTTCAACATAAAACCCCTCCAAAATACAAAGATCCAGGGTGTCTGACTGTGTCATTGTAATTGGAAATTTTAAAATCGAACAAGCACTGTTAGACCTTGGAGCAAGTGTCAATTTGCTCCCATTTTCTATTTACCAGCAGTTGGGTCTGGGAGAACTCAAACCCATAAGTGTCACACTTCAGTTGGCAGATAGATCAGTCAAAATTCCTAGGGGTATTGTTGAAGATGTACTTGTCCAAGTGGACAATTTTGTATTCCCTGTTGACTTCATCATCCTAGATACTCAGCTAGCAAAGCATTCAGAGAATCCAATTCCTGTTATTCTTGGTCGACCCTTCCTAGCAACTTCAAATGCACTAATCAATTGCAGGAATGGGGTCATAAAATTAACCTTTGGGAATATGACTCTTGAGCTGAATATTTTCAATGTTACCAAACACCCAAGAGAGGACAAAAAAGAAAGATAAATAAATTTGACTGAGTCTTTGGTTCAGGACCATCTGAATAACACATTATGTGAAAATTCCACTTAACTTTCTTTGTTAGAATCCATCACATCTAAAACAACAGATGATGATCCAAAGAATTGCCCGACTCATGTTGTTGATACATGGACCCCCAAATTCGAGGAACTTTTGCCAAGTGGCACAAAGCCACTCTCATCCAATGTCAAGCCACCAAAGCTTGAATTTGAACCTCTCCCATCTGACCTAAAATATGCATTTCTAGAAGAGGACGAGTCGTACCCAGTGGTAATTTTATCTAAGCTCACAAACTTGCAAGAGTCAAAACTGATTGAAGTTCTTAAAAACCACAAAAGTAACATTGGGTGGACCATTGCTGATATAAAAGGTATAAGCCCATTGATCTACAATCATGCCATATACATGGAAGAGGATTCAAAACCCTTTTGTCAAATGCAGTGATGACTGAACCCTCACATAAAGGAAGTTGTGAAAATGGAAGTGCTTAAACTCTTAGATGTAGGGATAATCTTTCTCATCTCTTATAGTAAATGGGTTAGCCTAACCCAAGTTGTGCCCAAAAAGTCTGGGGTCACAATGGTAAAAAATGAAGCCAATGAACTAGTACCAACTAGATTCGTCACAGGATGACGGATGTGTATTGACTATCGAAATCTCAATTTGGTGACTAGAAAAGACCATTTCGCTCTTTCTTTTTTGGACCAGATTATAGAGAGAATTGTAGGTCATGAATTTAACAATTTCTTGGATGGCTATTCTGGGTAAAATCAAATTGAGATAACACTCATTAATCAAGAGAAAACCGCATTCCCATGCCCCTTTGGCATGTTTGCATTCAAAAGAATGTCGTTTGGACTTTGTAACGCTCCTGCAACATTCCAAAGATGCATGTTGAGTTTGTTTAGTGACATGGTCAAAATATTTTTGGAAGTATTCATGGATGACTTCTCTGTCTATGGTGACTCGTTTGATTTGTGTCTGGCCAACCTAGAAAAGGTATTAATAAGGCGTAAAGAGAACAATCTAGTGCTTAATTGGGAAAAATGTCATTTCAGGGTAACACAAGGCATTTTCTTAGGTCACATTGTGTCGTCTGAGGGCGTGAAAGTTGATAAGGCCAAAATAGATCTAATTGGGAACTTGCCTACTCCCAAGACTGTGAAGGATGTCTGATCATTTCTTGGACATGTAGGATTTTACAGGAGATTTATAAAAGATTTTAGTACCAAAGCAAAACCCATGTGTCATCTCTTGAGTCAAGACATAATCTTTGATTGGAGTGAAACGTGCCAAATTATTTTTGACAAGCTTAAAGGCATGTTAATTTCCGGCTCAATAATACAACCCCCTGACTGGACTCTACCCTTTGAACTAATGTGTGATATAAGTGATTATGCTATAGGTGTTGTATTGGGACAAAGAAAAGATGAGAAATCACATGTCATTTACTATGCATGTAAAACTTTGAATGATGCTCAAATGAATTATTCAACAACTGAAAAAGAATTACTTGCAGTAGTGTTTGCTTTGGAAAAATTTCATCCTTACCTTGTTGGTTCTTCTGTTACTGTGTTCACTGACTATGAAGCATTAAAATTCTTGCTCACAAAGAAGGATGCTAAACCTAGGCTCTTAAGATGGATACTCTTACTTCAAGAGTTTGACCTAGTCATTAAGGACAAAAAGGGTGTTGAGAATGTGGTGGCAGACCATCTGTCCAGGTTAACTTATGAATTTCACAAGGATGAACTACCAATCAATGAAAAATTCGCCGATGAACAACTGTTCATAATTGATAAGATCCCGTGGTACGCTAATATTGCTAATTTTTTGCCACTGGAACACTCACTCCGTCCTTTTCTTCCACAAACAAAAAGAAATTTTTGTGGGAGGTTCGTAACTTCTTTTGGGAAGATCCGTACATATTTAAGTATTGTAAGGATCAAATCATAAGACGCTGCATCCCCACTCAGGAAAGAAGACAAGTAATAACCTTCTACCATTCTGAAGCATGTGGTGGCCACTTCTCCTCAAGAAAAATTACTGCGAAAATCTTACAGTGTGGATTTTACTGGCCCACACTTTTCAAAGATGTCCATGTCTTTTGTTTAATTTTTGATAGATGTCAAAGGTTGGGAAGCATTTCAAAAAAAAACATGATGCCCTTAAACTCGATTCTTGTGATTGAAATTTTTTACTATTGGGGCATTGATTTTATGGGACCATTCCCCCCTTCCTTTGGCTATCTATACATTTTAGTGGTTGTAGACTATGTATCCAAATGGGTTGAAGTAATTCCATGCCAAAATAATGATCACCAAACGGTGATCAAATTTCTTAAAGAAAATATTTTGTCCCGGTTTGGAGTTCCTAAATCAATCATAAGTGATGGGGGGCTCATTTTTGCAATCGCCCTGTTTGGAATCTGATGAAAAAATATTTGGTTTGCCATAAAATTGCAACCTCTTATCATCCACAAACTAGTGGACAGGCTGAATTAGCTAATCGGGAGATCAAATTAATTTTGAAAAAAATGGTAAATCCAAACTGAAAGATTGGTCGTCAAGACTAACTGATACACTCTGGGCATATCGCACTGCATTTAAAATAATTTTGGGCATGTCTCCTTATCGATTAGTCTATGGAAAGCCGTGTCACCTACCTGTAGAATTGGAGCATAGGGCATACTAGGCCATTAAAGTAATGAATTTTCACCTAGATAAGGCTGGACTTTTAAGAAAATTTCAGATTAACGAATTAGTGGAACTAAGAAATGAAGCATATAAAAATGCTTAGATTGCTAAAACTAGGATGAAAATTTTTCATGACAAGAACATTATGCGGAAGTCTTTTGAACCTTTTCAAAAAGTCTTGTTGTTTAATTCAAGACTCTGCCTCTTTCTTGGTAAGCTGAGATCAAGATGGACAGGGCCTTATATTGTCAAAAAGGTGTTTGAACACGGAGCAGTAGAAGTGGAAAATCCATCGAACAGTAATATCTTTACTGTTAATGGTTAGCGGTTAAAATCGTTTTTGGAAAACTTTGTCAAAAATGTGGAGACCATTCTTTTAATGGATCCAAAACATTGCTTCGAGAAAAGTGCCTACCGACACAAAAAAGGGGAGGGTCAGGAAAAAAACCAATTACACCCAACCCACAAGCGCACCTTTATAAGTCGCCTTTCCTCATTTCTTTTTTCTTCCCCACCACCCTTCCCCTCTTTCCTTTTTCCTTCTTCTTCTGCTTCTTCTTCTTCACTATTCGTGATCTTTTGGAACCACGACCCATCTCCCCACAACACCATGACCATACTACCCGAAGACCCAGTCCTTTGTCTCAAGGTCTGCATGTGTTTACTCTATTTGTACATGGCTCTTCTTCTGTCTGCACTCAGAATCAAGGGTTTTCATCCTAGCGGAAACCCAAATCTACAATGAGATGTTTGATTTGTGTATTTTTCTTGTATGTTTTGGTAGATGAACAAGATCTATACCGTTCAACCTCATCTCCAAAGCTCAACATATCGGTAAATTCAAAACATTGGGGACATTGTTCAGTTTGGGTTGGGGGGTGAGAACTACAGTTCATATGTGCCTGTAGAAATTTTTTTTTTCTATGTTATTGTTGTTGCTATTTCTGATCAGATTGTTTACCTTGTTTTGTATTTTGTATAAATTGATGGTTATGTTAGTGAGTCAGCTTAAATTATCTTTGTGACTGATAGACATTAAAGAACCAGATAGTGAGTCTTAAAGTATAGAAAGCATGGATGTTAAACTTTTTTGGTTTTGTCTAGGAGTTTGTTGCACTTTTCCTTCTGATGTACATACTGTAATCATGATAAAAGAAAAATCGATGAGATAGACTAAGATCTAAGAAGAAAAGAAACCCCTCTGTGGCAGAAGCACTTTTGCTAAACGTCGTCGTGCCAAGAGACTTGGTGCTTGTAAATAGTGTGGCAAAGTCTTTCATGATAAAAGGTATAACCAGTGTTCTGAACCAATTTTTGGTCGTTCACTCGATCGATTAGACTGGATATTGAATGAGCTAAGTAATGTTTACCCTAAGACGCCATGCTATTCTAGTACTATGTTTAACCAATTTGTAAGAGAGGAAATTGGGAGAGTTACTGGCTGTCCACACTACACAGATACGGAGGGAGACTCGGATTAGAATAGTTGGGATGCAAGCCAAGGGTCCAAATTTTTGTAAAAACGTGTAAAAATCCTTTTTGTTTTGTATAAACTCTTTTGAGTGAAATGAAAATATGGGCGAAGTAAGGAGTGTCCTAGAATACCAACCTGAAGCGTGGGTAGGGACTTATCCTGAGATGCCATGAATTGTTGGTTCAAACTTGTGTGTTTTGTCCTCTATTATTGTATAGTGTAATGCAAAATTTTTTTTTTTTAATTTGATTCAATGTTCGAATGCCAACTGAAGAAGTTTGAACGTCACTTGCTTACAGTACTTAGCCTCTGATGAAGTCTTTGATGGAAATGAAAAGAACTAGGAGCTCAGTTCATTCAAACGCCAATAGCACGTTCAAACGATAGGAGCTTACAGTACTTTGGTCTCTGACAGAACTCAAAAGTACTGAAAGCTCACCATGTTCAAAATCCCCCAAACTCTAGAACCCCTTTTCCGTACCCAGTCCTCAAAATATCCTCCATTCCCCATTTCCACTTGACATCGACCTTCCCAAAACCATTCCCACATCAAAACTCCTCTTTTCATCGAGAAATTCAAGAGTTCCAGGCCCTCACAAGCTTAAAACCAAAAAACACCATGCCTAGAGTCCCTGCCAGGTGCAACCCAATCAACCAAGAACCCAACTTCGTAGAGGAGGTGGTTGAAGTGAGAGAAGGGAGGCCACCCCCCATGTGGAGATATGATAAGACCCGCTTCCCTACTGCACTCAAGGCTTACAGGTACGATAATTTCTATCAAAAGCATGTTGTGGTTTGTGAAAGGGATGTGGTTTTGACTGATTTTGTTGAATTGGGTATAATGGAAGAGATGGAGAGGAGAAGTTGGGCTTTGTATTTGCAAAATGCTGGGGAGGCCATCATTGATTTGAGCGGGAGTTTTACTCCAACGCCAAAATAATCAATGGGGCGTTAAAAAGCTATGTGAGGGGAGTCCATATAGATGTCCATGAGGACTATATTTGGGGGAGAAGGCAAGAAGAACCTTGAGTCCTAAATCCTACCTATCCCCCGAGGAAGAATGTGGCAATGAATACAGTGGGGAAAGAGCTGATAGGGATAGCTAACTTTTCTTGGGTGGGATGAAAATTTTTTTTGCCAAGGGAAACTGACAGAGAAATACAAAATGCTAAACTTGATTGTGGTGTCAAACTTTGCTCAAATAGGACAAAAAAATGAAATTCTACCCAACATGGCCCAGTTACTTTATGCACTTGGGAAGAGCCATAGCATAGACCTCCCCTTTCTCATCTTGAATGAAATGAAGAAGGGTTGTGATGTGAAGCGAAGCGCACTCCCATTTAGCACCTTGGTGACTGAGATATACAAAAACCACGGGGTCAGGGTGAGGCCCGAAATGGAAATTCAAAAACTGATGGGGCCACTAAACAAGGCCTCTTTTCGAAGAAGCCAAGGCCACAGTTGTGTCTCGACTGCAAGACAAGAAGTGCCCCCTCCCCAAGGAGTTGATGAAGTGCAAGAGGAGCTTGATGCTGAAGAGGAGAGAGCGATGGAGACAGAGAGAGAGCAGCAAGTTGCAGGCCCCAGCACGACCACCCGACGTTCTTTACGGGACATCATGCTTAGCATTGAAGCTAAGCAGGATGAGATCCTCAGTCTTTTGAGGGGTGGAGCTGGTGAAGCTAGTGGAGCTAGTGGAGACGATGGAGACTGAGGAGATTGAGAGGGTTATTTATATTCTTGAGTGGAGTTGGGTGTTTGTTTATTTCTTCTTAGATATGATTCTTATTTGGGTGTTCTTGTGGATGGTTGTTTTGTAGATGTTGTGGATATCTATTTCTGTTCTTGAGAATGGTTGTTATATAGATGTTTGTGGATATTTGAAATTTATGTTTTGGTCACTTTTTGTATGGATGGATTGAATCATTGGTATTACTCAAACATCATATTCTATGGAATGAATGATTCTATTCATCACTTTTATTTGTTTAATGCATATATAGAATTAGCACTTTGGTAATTCTTGATAATAAATGAAACAAATGTGCATTTGAAATTTGCTTCTTAAAATAACTAAAGCATATGATTGGTTTGACACCTCAACTTAGCAACCAAGACTTGAAACCACATTTCTTGGAAAATTGGTATCATCTCTATGCTTAAATTTTTGAATGCACATTAGTATTTGTCATTCTTAAGGTACCAGATGATCAAACTCGAAAGTGGAATCGCTATATAACCAACATTCTTTGAAACACCCGACATAACCAGTGGAGATGACAGAGAATACCGTGGTAAGTTTTGAGCTTTGCGATGCTTTTTGAAAGGATGTCCACAAACACTCAAAGTAAGCTCTTTCACTTTCATTTTTTTTCAATAATCTCATTAACTTTGCTTTGATTGATGCAACTAAAGTGATCTATTTACATATCCCACAAGGAACCTTCACATACGACATATACATGTGCACATACTTGAGAAATGATCGTAGGCCATTTTTGATTTGACTTTGAGCCTTAGACATTTCTTTTATAAAGTATATCCCTAGTCAGCCATGCTTGAGCCTTCAATGAAAGAGTTCTTTTTTGAAAAACCCATACGATAACCAAGCCGCAAGAAAATATACTTGACATACCTTGCTATCTAATTTTCTTACACCCTCTTATAAATCAGTATGACACATAATAGCAAGAGAAAGAGAAAAGACAATGGTGGCTACTGTTCAATGAAAGAAAACTCGGAGGAAACAACCGAAAAGGAAAAGAGACAAGACAAATAGGGAATTGCCAAGAAAGTGAAAAATGAAAAAAATGAAAGAAAGAAATAGAAGTTCTTGGAAAAAATTGAAAAGTAAGAAAAAACATGCTACAATACATAAGGAAAAGATAGCTTTTTGAATACCATTAATGTCATTTCTTTAGCCACTGACCTTTGGTCACATTACAACCTACAAAAAAGCCCTAATTGATCTCAAGTCTGATGCATGTGTAGGTCGCCAACTACACGCGGGATATGCTAAATAACATTTCTTTATCTGCGTCAATTTTCCTCCATGAGATTATGCCAACGCATGATTAGTTTGTTTCCTTAAACTTCACTCCTTTACTAATTGCGCATGTGATTTTTCAACTGGCCATCTTCTGATTACATGCCTTGTGAGAAAAAAAGTCACTATAATCGGAGTGAATTTTTGCTGAGAGCATTCTAAGAGAGGTTGGTGAACTCAAAGCTATCCATGGAAGGTGGCAAAGTGGAATGTTTGTTATATAGCAATTCTTGTTTCTAGAATGATCATTCCCACAACTCAAGGAATCTCAAATGCCAATGTGATGATAGATGCTAATTTTTGCATAGAATAAATACCTATGAAAGAGAAGCACGCGGGATGTAAGTTGAAATTGAGGGTTGGGTGTCTCACCGACCACAATGCAAACTTATTTCAACTAGCAAACTCAAATACATATTGTTCGACAGAAATTTGTGGGTAGCTTCACTGAAAACCCTCGCGAGACAACACTCGTCCATTAGGGTAAACCTAGTGGTTCAACGACTTGTTGCATATGCTAAATACAACCGGATGACCTAGGAAAAAGGCATTAGAAATAGATTTACATTACATTGTTGTAGTATTACTAGAGACTAGCAATATTTAGGTTGGGGGTGTGATTAGTGCTTAAAGTTAGCATTTTACTATGCTTTTTTGGGACTAACTGTGCTTTGATGGAGTTTAAGTAATGACATTTTAGGTCCAAAAGTGAAGAAGAGCTCAAGGACAACAAATATCACACTTGGATGTAACACTAGTGGATAAAGGGGAAAAAGTGGAATTGCTTGGCACAAAGCAAGAACGTTCGAATGTGGATCAACGTTCGAACGTTCCACTGAAGTGATTGAGAACCAAGTTGCTGAGAAATGATGTGTTGTAATCAAAAAGGGAAAATTTTGAGGTACTTGAGTACCACGTTCGAACGCCCACTCACGTTCGAACGTGCTCTAGAAACCTGGGAAGACTAGACTAGTGAGACCTACTGGAGTGTTGTAGCAAAGAAAGTAGAACCGTAGAAGTACTTGAGTACAACGTTCGAACGCCACTCCATGTTCAAACGTTGTCGTGAGTTACTGAGGACTAAGTTGCTGAGTGCAGGGCCAGAGTTGTTCAAGACGGATGGAAGTAACCATCACAAAGACCACAGGCCACTTGAGTAGGGGGGTTTAGAGCCCATCTGGCGTTTGAATGCCCTTAAAGCAAAAATAGACACAATTTTTGAATGATAGATCACATTTGAACGCTCTTAAAGCAAAAACAGACACAACGTTTGAACGACATATCACGTTTGAACATCCCTCACTCATTGGCTATAGAGTTGTTGGCTTTTCACTTGGACTTGGGCGGCAAATACTATTCCTTCACCCCCTCCTCTTCCTTGCCTATAAATACCCCCATTATGGGAGCTTCAAGGGAGAGAATCCTTTTCTCTTAAAAAGTAGGATAGAGAGCTATTTCTTATACATTTCTTATTTATGTTTTCATTTTTCATTTGTATCAACCATGATGGAGGCTTAGACTCCCCTTGTAGTTATACTTGCTTTTATTTACAAGTATCAAGAGAGATAACACATCTTTTGGTTGTGGTGGAAACCCTCCAAAAGTAACTAGCCTTCTTCTACTTTATTTCACTTCCATTGCTTGAGCTTCCTTCTTCCTTAGAGGAGTGAAACTCTTCCACTTTTCTAGACCTTTACCAAAGTCGTGAAGGGGGAACGTGATTCACTTATTCTTTGGTGACGATTGGCTCCTCGTTTATTGTAATTTACTGTGTAAGTTCTCTACTTGGATGGATGAGCATCACTCACGTTTCTAGCTTTATCCAACCCATGAAGAATGAGTAGTTCCTCATTCACTCTTTAGTAAGAGGAGATGAATATATAGAAATTATCCAGGAGTTATATTTGTGTAATCCATTTATGCTTTAATGCTTTATATGCCACTTGTTCATTGAATGGTTGAATGTATCTAGCAAAGCTAAGGTACCTTGTCAAACCATGGGTTCTTTCTATGTCATGGATGACTCTTGCATGGACAAACCTGTTGGTTCAAGGCAAGTACCTAGGCGATATCTACGTGACACATTTTAATCTTCACTATTATCGCGCTTTATCTAAAGAATGGAACATTAATGTCATGGATGGATGCCTTGTAGAAATATTTGGTCGTTTGTAGACGAGTTAAATCTCGGCACAGGTGATTAAACATAATTAAGGCATAATTTAATAGGTAAATTGTGTTAGTTGAATAAAGTTAAACTAGTCAAAATAAATCAAATTAGAGTTAGTGTGTGAATAAAGGATAATGCATTAATTGTTGTTCCTTTTAGGGTTTTATGAATCAAAGCTACAAACTACTGGGGGCAAGCTACAAACTACTGGGGTGCCAATTATCAAAGCTCAAAAAAAGGGGGATCAAAGAATTCAAGGCCACCTAACAAGACTTTCATGCCACCAAACAAGACTTTTCAAGGCCACCTAACAAGATTCAAAGCCATCTAACAAGACTTTCACCCTCCTTTGTTGCTTATAAATACCACCCCTTAGGACTTGTAAAGCATTCATCTTTTGGTAGTGGAAAACCCTCCAAAAGTATTATTTCTTATTGCTTTCTTTAAGTATTGCTTTCTTTTATTGTATTATTGCTTCCTTTAAATTTATTGATTTCGTTTACTTTAAGTATTGTTTTCTTTTATTGTGTTATTACTTTCTTTTACTTCCATTGCTTGAGCTTCCTTCTTCCATTAGAAGAGTGAAACTCTTCCACTTTTCTAGAGCTTTACCAAAGCCGTGAAGGGTGGAACGTGATTCACTCATTTTTTGTCAAAGATCGGCTCTTTGTGTAAAGTGTGTTACCTTGTAACTCCTCTACTTGGAGGGATGAGCATCACTCACTTTTCTAGCTTTAACAAAGCCATGAAGAGTGAGTAGTTTCTCATCCAATCTTTAGTAAGAGGTGATTATCTAAAAGTTATATTTATGCATTTCGTTTATGCTTAGCTCTAGTCTTTATTTCTTCATAATGTCTTCTCAGCATATTGTTGTCTTTATTTTAAGCATGAATAGCTAAATCTCTTAGTTGGCAAAACCAAGAGGAACCTCCACTTGGGTATACCATTTCAACTCATTCTCCTCCCCTCTTTCAGAGTTCAATGGTTCGGTTTGACTAGGTTGAGGGTGGATAACTTGGTGAGTCTTTGATATTCCGTAGGCCTAGTCAAGGTTTATGCTTAGATACTCACTAATCTTATCCCTAGCTTCCCACAAATCAATCGTTCATTCATGCTCTATTGGAGGAGGGTTTTGAGTTGAGACGGTATTCCTATTGGAGTGACCTCTTGGATTTGCCAACATTTATTTCTCATTTTACTAGCATCAAAACAACTTTCAACAATCAAAGATTTTACACTTTCTTTATCCCAAAATCACCTTCCCCTCAGTTTACTTCCTTTCCTGTGGAAACGACCTTGGAATACCACCAAGTAAAACATGATCCGCGAAAGTCTCCTTGCGCTTGGGGAGCACTTTTGTTCACATATACTCATATTTGACATTTCATTCATCCATCATTCTGTTGTCCTTTCTTTTGACATCATCCCTAGTAGAGTGACATTCCCCTGCATTCATATACTATACATGCTAAAAGGTGATGTTTAGAGGTTAGGAAACAAGAAGGAATTTTGTCAAGCATTTTTGGCGCCGTTGCTGGGGAAGGCAAGTGTCAAACCAAGAAGGTGATTTTCGAACAACGGAGGTAAGTCACATGATCTTCATCATGGGCGGAGGTATGTTGTTCTATATACATAATCTTGTTTGTGTATAATTTTGTTTGTATATATTTTGTTTTATGTGGAGGCAAAACGACCGAAACTGACTTGTTAGACAAAACTTGGCCCCTACCATGAATATTGACCAAGAATAACCCGAGGATGGGGGTGACAATTTTGACAATATGCACCCAAATGTCCAAAGGGGTGGGGGACCACAAGAACCCCAAATACCTAATCCAAGAATGAATTTTTCCCCTCCCGTGAATGAGGGGAATAATTTTCAAATGGATCCCCCGGTGAGGTCAATGAATGATTTCCTACAACCAACACGAAGCACCACACCATCATGTATCCTCCTTCCGGTCCAAGCTCATCTTTTCATAGTTAAGCCAGAGATGTTGCAACTAATTCCCACGTTCAACGGACTTGAAACTTAGAGTCCCTATTCACACATAAGGGATTTCGAGGAAATAGTTGCAACCTTCCTCCCCAATCATGGGATGGAAGAGATAACTAGAATGAAATTGTTTCCCTTTTACCTAAAAGACAAGGCAAAAACGTGGCTTATTTCCTTAAGGGCTCAAACCATCACATCGTGGAGCCAAATGATTTCTAAGTTTTGAACAAATTCTTTCCGGTGCATAAAACCACCACCCCAAAAAAGAAAATTCAAAACTTTTCAAAAAAGCCCAATGAGCAATTCTATCAATGTTGGGAGAGGTACAAGGAATTGCTACAATCCCTTCCACATCATGGCTTTGAACCATGGCAATTGGTGAGTTTCTTTTATGAAGGAATCACACCGGGCCATCGACAGTTCATTGACATGATGTGTAATGGGGAGTTTTTAAACAAAGACCCTGATGAGGCCTTAGATTACTTTCATACATTGGCACAAAATGCACAATCATGGGACATTACAGATCCCACCGATGTACCAAGGTCTTCTCCTCAAAAGAGTGGCCAAACTCAAGGGGGAGGGATTTATGATTTGAGAGACTGGGAAGACTTGTTTTCAAAAATTGCTAAATTGTCAAGGAAAGTTGAGAGTCTTGAAGTCAATAAGAGACACGAGGTGTCTAATGTGTCACAAACCGAGGAGGGTTGTTCAATTTGCGAATGTATGGAGCATTCCCTATTAGATGTCCATGCCTTCAACCAAATGAGACAATCATTTTCTCCCAATTCGAATACTTACAATCTGGGTTGGAGTAATCACCCAAATTTTAGTTGGAGAAATGAAAACTCCATTCCTCTTGGTTCAAGTGCATATGCATCTCCCATGCCTCCCAAGCAAAACCAAAACCATGGTCAAAGGCAAGCATCTAGCTCTTAATACCCCCTGACCAATCCATAAGGGTATTCGTCAAACCCACCACTACAGAATTTTTCACCAAATCCACCTCCATAAATTTTTTCTCAAGGATCGTCCAATCCATCCACATACCAACCTCCTTACCAAAGGAATTTGGAGGATATGGTCCATTCCTTCATTCAAAGCCAAATCGCCATCAATAACCAAAATGCCACAGCCATCAATGATGTAAGAGCCCAACTCACAAAGTTGACAAACTCCATAGGGGCATCTCAACAAGAAAAGGAGAAGTTCCCCGCTCAACTACAAGAGAACCCTAGGGGTCAACACCTTGTTGAGTCATCAGAACCTTCGAGAGAGAGTTGCGAGCAACTCAAAGTTGTCACCACCCTCCATAGTGGCAAAGAAATTGACAAAACCATTTTGCCAACTGTCTCACCCAAGGCCACATTGCCAAAAGAAAAAAATATCTTGGGTGACGCCGACAAGAGTGAGGTGAGTGAAGAGAAAGAAAGAGAGTTTGTTAAGAAAGAAAAATAATTGATGATTGTGTGTTTATTCCTCCCATGCCTGCTGCCCCATTCCCAAGTCATTTGAAGCCACCTGTCAAGGTGGCTAATTATGCTGATATTTTGGAAATGTTTAAGCAGGTGAACATTCCACTCCTCGACGCCATTAAGCAAATTCCATCATGTGCTAAGATTTTGAAGGACTTATGCACAATGAAGAGAATACTAAATGTCCACAAGAAAGCATTCCTCACCGAGCAAATGAGCTCAATATTGAGGACCAACACTCCTCTGAAATTCAAAGACCCTGGTTGTCCAACCATAGCCATCACCATTGGAAATTGTTGAGTGGAGAAAGCACTCCTCGATTTGGGGGCAAGTGTGAATCTTCTCCCCTACTCGGTGTACCAACAGCTGCAACTTGAGGAGTTGAAGCCCACCTCAATCACGCTTCAATTGGTGGATCATAGTATCCGTACACCAAGGGGAGTAGTTGAGGATGTCTTAGTTCGAATTGATAAATTTTACTTCCCTGTCGATTTCATTGTGCTTGATACACACCCTGCTGCAAACCTTAGCTCCCAAATTCCTATAATACTTGGAAGACCCTTCCTTGCTACATCTAATGCCGTCATAAATTGTAGGAATGGTCTAATGAAGTTTACATTTGGGAATATGAAAATGGAGCACAATGTATTTAACTTGGCAAAGCAACCGGGTGATGATGAGGAAGTAAGTGAGGTCAATAGAATCGACACTTTGGTTGAGGAGCACTTAGAGCTGGAGGGGATATTGAAATTCAAGGAAGAAGGAATTGTGGATCTTGAGAATTATGATGAGCAAGAGGAGGTAGAAGATTTGAAAGGGATGGAAAGGTGGATCCCTACATTCGAAGAGTTACCCCATCGAGAAAAGAAAATTTTTTTGTCGGATGAACAAAAGCCAAACTTGGAGTTGAAGCCCTTGCCCACCCATTTGAAGTACGCCTATCTTGGGAAAGGTGAAACATTTTTGGTGGTTATTAGCTCTACATTGAACATGGAACAAGAAAAAGAACTCTTTGAGGTATTGAGAAAGCATAAAGGAGCAATTGGGTGGACCATTGCGGATATCAAGGGGATAAGCCCTCTCATTTGTACCCACCGCATATTTCTTGAGGAGGATTCCAAACCTTCCCGACAGTCACAAAGACGGTTGAATCCCATTATGAAGGAGGTGGTGAGGGATGAGGTTCTGAAACTACTTGATGTGGGGATTATTTTTCAAATTGCCGATAATAAGTGGGTTAGCCCCACACAAGTAGTGCCTAAGAAATTCAGAGTTATAGTGGTTGAGAATGAGCTTATACCTACCAGAGTAATCACCGGATGGAGGGTGTGCATTGATTACCGAAAGTTAAACGCTTGCACAAGAAAAGACCATTTCACATTGCCATTCCTCGATCAAGTTCTAGAACGAGTAGCGGGGCATCTATTCTACTATTTTTTAGATGGATACTCCGGCTATAATTAGATTGAGATTGCCTTGGAGGATCAAGAGAAGACCACTTTCACGTGCTCCTATGGTACCTTTGCCTATCGTCGCATGCCATTTGGACTGTTCAATGCTCCGAGGACTTTTCAACGCTGTATGATGGGAATTTTCAATGACATGGTGGAAAAGATAGTGGAGGTCTTTATGGACGACTTTTTGATGTTTAGGGATTCATTCGAGGGATGTTTGGCAAACTTGGAGAAAGTTCTAATAAGATGTGAGGAGAAGAATCTAGTCCTGAATTGGGAAAAGTGTCACTTTATGGTGACGGAAGGAATTATGCTCGGCCATATAATTTCGGCAAGGGGTATTGAAGTCAATAAATCCAAGGTGGAGGCCATCTCCAACCTCCCCACGCCAAGAGCCATCAAAGGCATCCGGTCGTTTTTGGGCCATGTAGCTTTCCATCGTCGATTCATAAAGAATTTCAGTGCATTGGCCCGACCCTTGACCAACCTGCTATCTAACGTGGTCCCATTTGAGTGGTCGGATGACTGTGAGGCATCCTTTAAAAAACTTAAAAGCATGCTAGTCACACCTTCAATCATGCGACCACTCAATTGGGATCTACCTTTTGAGCTCATGTGTGACGTGATCCAACCTCCCCACGCCAAGAGCCATCAAAGGCATCCGGTCGTTTTTGGGCCATGTAGCTTTCCATCGTCGATTCATAAAGAATTTCAGTGCATTGGCCCGACCCTTGACCAACCTGCTATCTAACGTGGTCCCATTTGAGTGGTCGGATGACTGTGAGGCATCCTTTAAAAAACTTAAAAACATGCTAGTCACACCTTCAATCATGCGACCACTCAATTGGGATCTACCTTTTGAGCTCATGTGTGACGTGAGTGATTACGTAGTCGACGCAGTGCTCGGTCAGAGGGAGGAAAATAGACCATATGTGATACACTATGCTAGCAAAACACTTAACAAGGCTCAGATGAATTACAGTACCACCGAGAAAGAATTGCTAGCAGTAGTGTTTGCCTTAGATAAATTTCGTTCTTACATCATTGGTTCGCCTATTGTTGTCTTTACTGATCACTCTACTTTAAAGTATTTGTTGTCTAAGCAGGATGCAAAACTGAGACTTATTAGGTGGATACTCCTCCTACAATAGTTTGACTTGACGATCAAGGAGAAGAAAGGAGTTGAGAACGTGGTGGCTGATCATTTATCCCAGCTTGTGGTGCAAGAGGCCGATGAGCACATTCCTATCCCTGACCTTTTTCCTGATGAGCATTTGCTTTCAATTCATTTTGTATGTCCTTGGTATGCTGATATATGTAACTATCTTGCAACATGACAGATACCACCGCAATGGAGCCCAGAAGATCGAAGATGATTTATGGCGGATGTGAAGTACTTCTACTTCGACAACCCGTATTTGTTCAAGTTCTCTCCTGACCAAATCATGAGGAGATGTGTACCTGAAAATGAAGGCTTTCAATTTTTTTCTTTTTTCTCCCATCCAACGGTGATCGGTCTCCCATTCTTCCCTTCTTTTTTCTTCTTTCTTCCTCTTTTCTTCTTCTTCTTCTTCTTCTTCTTCTTCTTCTTCTTCTTTGTCGTTCTCTATGTTCTCTTTAAAAACAACCCACCCCTACAAATCCATGACCATATACGTCGATGACCTAGTCCTGTGTTTAATAATTTGTCTTATATAATATATTTGTTCATGGATGCTCTTTTTCTACTCGCACTTAGGGTGAGGGGTTTCCAGCCTAACCCAAATCTCCCTTAAGTTGATTAATTTTCGTGTTTTGTTTGTTGGTTTCAGCAGCTAAACAGATCTCTACACCCACCACCTTTCCCTCTTTCTTCGTCTTCTTCTTCTTCTTATTTCTGTTGTGCTATTCTCTATAACACGACCCAACTCCCAATAGTCGCATGACCATATTCCCCGAAGACCTAGTCGTTTGTCTCATGATCGGCATTTGTTTACTCTATTTGTACATGGCTCTTCTTCTTCTGTCTACATTTAAAATCAATGGTTTTCATCCTAGCAAAAACCCAAATCTGCGTAGAGAAGATTAATTTGTGTATTTTCTTTGTAGGTTTCGACAGTTGAACAGATCTCTACCCTACAACTTGATCTCCAAACTCCACACACTGGTAAATTCGAAACATTGGGGACAACGTTCGGTTTAGGTTGGGGGGGTGTGATCTACGATTCCAGTTTGTTATAGTTTCGTATTTAAAAAAAATTGTTTTGGAATGCATATTTTTACAGCGTTTTTGCTTATATTTCATGATCACATCAAATGCAGCTTCAATCGTCTTTATGACTGGCAGACGTTAAAGAACCAGATAGTGAGTCTTAAAGCATAGAAAGTATGGATGTTAAATTTTTTCGTTTAGTTTGGGAGTCTTGCGAACATTTCCATCTGATGTGCATGTTGTGATCATGAGAAAAGCAAGAGTAGTTAGAAAAATTGAAATCCGAGAAGCACAAGCAAAACCATTGTGTGGCAGAAGTACTTTTGCTAAACGTTGTCGTGCCAAACGACTAGGTGCTTATAAACAATGTGACAAGTGTTTTCACATGAAAAAATACAATCAATGTTCTGAACCAATTTCGGGTCGTGCAACTGATCGATTAAACTGGATAGTGTATGAGCAGAGTAAGAATTTTTCTGACACGCAATCTTATACCAGTCCAGGAGTTACACCTTATGTATGACAAGAAGTGGGAAGGGTAATTAATAATGACATAGACACAAGCGATGACTCGGATTAAATTTTGATTAATAATGACAAAGCTGTGAAAAAATGTGTTTTGGGGATGAAGGTTAATGGTCTGAATTTTTTTTTTTTTTTTGTAAATATTTGTTTATGTACAAAGTATTTTTGTTGAAATAAAGATGTAGGCTGAGCACGGATTGTCCTAAAATGCCAACCTGTAGCGTGGGTAGGGACTTATCCTGAGACGCCATAGTTTTTCAAGTTCAATGTGTGCATTTAGTCTTTTTTTCAATTTTCATAGATAAATGTGTATGTAAATAACTTTGATTTTTATTCGAGTAAATAAAAAATAAAAAATAAAAGGCAAAAAGCCGCATTTCCTTGAAAAATGGTATTTTCTCTATGCTTAAATGTCAAATGTACATTGGTAGTTGTTAATCTTAAGGTACAGAATGACCAGACTCGAAAATATAATTTTAAAATAACCGACACTCTTTGTAAACCTGACATAACTAGTGGAGATAACGAAGAATACCATGGTAAGTTTTGAACCTTGCGATGCTTTATGAGAGACAATCAAAATTTACTCAAGTAAGCTCTTTCACTTTCAATTGTTGAATAATCTCATTAAACTTGTTTTGATTAAATGCAACTAAAGTAATCTATTAACATATCCCACAGGGAACCTTTGGATGCGACACATACATAGACACATACTTGAGAAAGGATTTTAGGCCATCTTTGAGTTGATTTTGAGCCTTAGCCATTGCTTCTACAAAATTATATCCCTAATTAGCCATGTTTGAGCCTTCAATGAATGATGATTTCTTTTTTGTTTTCGAAAAAATCCATATGATAACCGAGCCACAAGAAAATACACTTAACTGCTATCTAATTTTTTTTGCACCCTCTTTGAAATTGGTATGACATAGAAAGGCAAGAAAAATAGAAAAGAAGATGGTGGCTACTGTTCAATGAAGAATCGATGGAAACAACCGAAAAAAAAAAAAGCAATTGCCAAGAAAGTGAAAAATGAGAAAAAATGAAAGAAAGAAATACCATTTCTAGGCAAAAGATCGAAAAGCAAGAAAGAGGTGTGCTACACTACATTAAAAAGGGGATAGCTTTTGAATACCATTTCGTTAGCCACTGACCTCTGGCCACATTACAACCTATACAAAATCCTAATTGGTCTCAAGTCTGATGCATGTGTGTGTTGTCAACCGCAAACTGGGGTATGTTAAATAGTATTTCTTTAATTGTATTGATATTCTTCCATGAGATTATGCCAAGAACATGATTAGTCTACTTTCTTAAGACTTTCACTCCCTTTCTATCTGTGCATGTGATTCTTCGATTGACCATCCTCTGATCACATGCCCTTTGAGAGACAAGTCACTATAATCGGAGTGAATTTTTTTGCTGAGAGCATTCTAAGAGAGGTTTGAGAAATCAAAGCTATCCATGGAATGTGATAAAGTGGAATGTTTGTTATATAACAATTCTTGCTACTAGAATGATCATTCCTACTACACAGGGAATTCCAAATACCAATGTAACAAGTGTTTATTTTTGTATAGAATACGTACCAATGACAGAGAAGTGTTCGGGAAATAATTCAAAATTAAGGGATGTGTGTCTCAACGATCCTGTTGCTAACTCATTATGACAAGAAATCTTACATATACGTATATTTTAATTGGAGTTTGTAGGTAGCTTCACTGGAAACCTTCACGAGACAAAGCTCGTCCACTAGGGACCACCTAGGGGTTTAACAGTTTGTTGCATATGCTAAATGCAATCGTGTTATCTACAAAAGTGGTTTTATTTTGTTATGTTGTTATTTATTACTAGGTACTAGTAATGTTTTGCTTGGGGGGAGTGACTAACCCTAATTAAGGCATAATTTAATAAGTAAATTGTGTTAGTTGAATAAAGTTAAATTAGTCAAAATAAATCAAATTACAGTTAGTGTGTGAATAAAGGATAATGCATTGATTGTTGTTCCTTTCAAGGTTTTGTGTGTCAAAGCTACAAACTACTGGGGAGTCAATTGCATTAAAGCTACAAACTACTGGGGTGCCAATTATCAAAGCTCAAAACAAAGGGGGATCAAAGAATTCAAGGCCACCTAACAAGACTTTCATGCCACCAAACAAGACTTTTCAAGGCCACCTAACAAGATTCAAAGCCACCTAACAAGACTTTCACCCTCCCTTGTTGCCTATAAATACCACACCTTAGGACTTGTAAAACATTCATCTTTTGGTAGTGAAAAATCCTCCAAAAGTATTATTGCTTATTGCTTTCTTTAAGTATTGCTTTCTTTTATTGTATTATTGCTTCCTTTTAATTTATTGTTTTCTTTTACTTTAAGTATTGCTTTCTTTTATTGTGTTATTGCTTTCTTTTACTTCCATTGCTTGAGCTTCCTTCTTCCCTTAGAGGAGTGAAACTCTTCCACTTTTCTAGAGCTTTACCAAAACCGTGAAGGGTGGAACGTAATTCACTCATTCTTTGTCGAAGATTGGTTCTTTGTGTAAAGTGTGTTACCTTGTAACTCCTCTACTTGGAAGGATGAGCATCACTCATTTTTCTAACTTTAACAAAGCCTTGAAGAGTGAGTAGTTTCTCATCCAATCTTTAGTAAGAGGTGATTATCCGGAAGTTATATTTATGCATTTTGTTTATGCTTAGCACTAGTCTTTATTTCTTCATAATGTCTTCTCATCATATTGTTGTCTTTATTTTAAGCATGAATAGCTAAATCTCTTAGTTGGCAAAACCAAGAGGAACCTCCACTTCGGTATACCATTTCAACTCATTCTCCTCCCCTCTTTCAGAGTTCAATGGTTCGGTTTGGCTGGGTTGAGGGTGGATAACTTGGTGAGTCTTTGATATTCTGTAGTCGTAGTCACAGTTTATGCTTAGATACTCACCAATCTTATCCCTAGCTTTCCACAAATCAATCATTCATTCATGCTCTATTGGAGGAGGGTTTCAAGTTGAGACGGCATTGCTATTGGAGTAACCTCTTGGATTTGCCAACATTTGTTTCTCATTTTACTAGCATCAAAACAACTTCACCAAACAACTTCCAACAATCAAAGATTTTTGTGAAACCCAGGAAAAATTTTAACTTTTTCTGAAAAAAAGGGCAAAATGGTAATTTGTCATTATAGCGCGGGTTGAAAAACTGGTATTTTTCTAACCCTAGTGTCTCTTTCCATATACATTTTACCATGTATATCATTCACATAATCACCTAGCAAGTAATCATGTTTCACATAACACGTTGCACAAAACATGTAACAATTTAAGCACATAGGATGAGATGCACAATACATGCAATGGTCTAGTCCCAATGCCCAACAAGCCCTAGGTAAATCGGATAACCTAAGCTCTGATACCAAGCTGTGACACCCCAAAATTCAGGGGTCCGTTGATTACTCATCAACCCGCGGAATGCCCGTGGATACCAAATTACTCGATATCTCAACGTTATGCCCCATTTACCGGGGTCCATCCTTTATTAAAAATTTTGGCATGTAATGTGTAAAGGAATTGTGATAGAATCTATATCGATTGTTTTAATATAATCTTGCATGTTTGTATGAATATGGATAATTGAACCCAGCGTAGCCAATGTTTACTTATAAATGGACCCAGTGTGGTAATTGTTGAATATAGGACCTCGGATGGGTCTTGTTATTATATAATGCACAGGTTGTGTTTTGAGTAGAGTTCTCCTTACAAAAGATGTGAAACATGATTACTTGCTAGGTGATTATGTGAATGATATACATGGTAAAATGTATATGGAAAGAGACACTAGGGTTAGAAAACATAACCTTGGGAGTCGGAAAAAAAAATGAACTGAATAGTTCAAGTTTAAATGTTTTATAGTGGATGTTATAGACTCTACTAGGAAAAGAAGGAGATAAAATCTCAATGTTTCAAGTTTGATCCCTACATTGGAATGTTATTTGATGTGAATATTCTATTGTCATTTGACATGTGTGTAGATGCCAACAAGAGGAAGACGACGCGGCTGAGGTCGAGGCGGTGGGCGGAACAACCAACCACCACCTACTGCTGACCAACAAGCCTTCATAGAGGCTCTTGGTGTTATAGTTGCCACTATCACACAGACGGGTACAAGTGGAGGCCAAGGAGGCTCTAGTCATCTCCAGAAGTTCAAGGCACATCAACCGCCGATCTTCATGGGTGGGGCGGACCCGATGGCAGCTGATCATTGGTTTCGAAAGGTTGACCAGATCTTGAGGGCAACGGAGATCACCTCTGATGCCAACAGGATAACTCTAGCTACATTCCAGCTAGAGGGGGAATCCCAAGTATGGTGGGATTGGGTGAAAGACTCCAAGAACTTGGAGGCCATGACATGGGCAGAGTTCAAGGAACTCTTCATGGGAAAATACTTCCCGACAACTGCGAGGCATGCGATGGCCCGGGAGTTCCTAGATCTGAGGCAAGGAACGATGACGGTGATGGAGTACGTGGCTAAGTTGACAGAGTTAGCCCGTTTTGTCGATGACTACGTGGCCACAGATATGGCCAAAGTGAGGAAGTTTGAGGATGGGCTGAAGTTATCCATCCAGGGTAAGATTGTGGGTCTTCTCCTACAAGACTTCGATTTGATGGTCACCACAGCCATGGCCATTGAGAGAGAGGTGGATGACGCAAGGAGCATCCAGGAGTCTGGTGCAAAAGATAAGAAGAAGGAGGGTCAATCCTCTTCTTCTAGCTCAAGGAAGAAGCAGAGGACTTCTACTCCACTAGGGTTTCAGGGACAGGGCCGCAGTTATCAAGGCTAAGGCCAAGGTCAATCCTCCCAAGGTGGGAGAAATCAGAGGCCTTCCTACCAGGCTGGCCAGAGGACTTGCTATCATTGCCACCAACCGGGTCACATTAAGAGGGATTGTCCTCAGAGGCAGGGATCCCAAGGTCATGGGTCATCACAGTCTCAGACTTTCATGGGGCAACCACAGACGCAGTATGCTCCTCACTATCCTACTGTGGGTCAGGGCAACCAATACCAATTCCAGGGTGCAGCACAAGACCCTACTATTTCTCGTGCGGGGACACCGCAAGCTGGCCAGATGGGCCAAGGCATGGGTCGAGGACGAGGCCAGGGCTCACAAGCTGGGACTTCAAGGACCCAGGGGCGTGTCTACGCCATTATGCCATAGACTGAGCCGACAGATCCGTCAGTGATATAGGGTACATTCTTACTCTCTTGGTTGTGGGCTAAAGTATTATTCGATTCTGGTGCATCTCATTCATTTATTGCTACATCTTGTGTGGATGACTTAGGCTTAGAGGTTGAGACCTTAGAAGAGCCGTTGCATGTGAGCTCTCCCTTAGGTGTTGGGGTGAGAATTGATCAGATATGTCGGGGTTGTGAGTTAGAGATCTTGGGGATTTTACTCACCGTAGACCTTAGGGTCATGGACATGTTAGAGTTTGATGTAATCCTTGGGATGGATTGGTTGACAGCACACTGAGTCGTCATTGATTGTGATCGGAAGAGGGTCATGGCTTATACGCCTGATGGTGTTTGTTTCAAGTTTTAGGGGGAAAAACAGTATGCTTTACCCCAAGCCGTGTACAACTCTAGATGGCACGGACAGTTGATGGGTTGGCTTGCTAGCCTTACCCTAGACGACGAGATGAGGCAGGAGTTTGGTCTACCTCGGATTATGTGCGAGTATGAGGATATTTTTCTGGATGAACTACTGGGATTACCTCCACATAGGAATGTAGGCTTTATTATTGAGTTGCATCCGGGTACATCGCCTATCTCTATGACTCCGCATAGGATGGCATCAGTTGAGTTGCAAGAACTCAAGGTCCAATTACAAGAATTGTTGGACAAGGGGTTTATTAGACCGAGCACTTCACCATGGGGCACTCCGGTCTTGTTTGCCAAGAAGAAAGACAAGACTCTTCGATTGTGTATATATTATCGGTAGTTGAACCGGGTCACTATCAAGAATAGGTACCCTTTGCCAAGGATCGATGCCTTGTTTGATTAGCTGAGAGGGGTGCGGGTCTACTCCAAGATAGATCTTCGCACCGGTTACCATCAGTTGAGAGTTAGGGAGGAAGATATCCCTAAGACGGCGTTTAGGACGCGGTATGGGCATTTCGAGTTTACTGTCATGCCTTTTGGATTGACCAATGCTCTAGCGGCATTCATGGATCTCATGCATAGGGTGTTCCAACCCTATTTAAATCAGTTTGTTGTAGTTTTTGTTAACGACATCTTGATCTACTCCAAGTCTGAGGAAGAGCATAAGGGTCACTAGAGGATTGTTCTCCAGACATTGAGAGAGCATCAGTTGTAGGCCAAGTTCAGCAAGTGTGAATTTTGGCTTACGGAGGTGAAGTTTTTGGGGCATGTAGTGTCGACTTTAGGTGTATATGTGGACTCGGAGAAGGTTGAGGCAGTTACGAATTGGGAGAGACCGAAGTCAGTCTTCGAGATACGTAGTTTCTTGGGATTGGTAGGGTACTACCGACGATTTATTGAGGATTTCTCCCGATTGGCTGCGCCTATGAAGAAGTTGACCTAGAAAGAGGTCAAGTTTGTGTGGAATGACTCTTGTGAGAATGCATTCCAAGAGTTGAAGAGGAGGCTTACTTCAGCTCCCATTCTGATAGTCCCAGAACGGGGACAGAGGTACACGGTCTATTGTGATGCCTCGAATGATGGGCTGGGATGTGTTTTGATGCAGTCAGGGAGGGTAGTAGCTTATGGTTCCCGGCAGCTAAAGAATCACGAGCAAATTACCCCACACATGACATGGAGTTGGCGGTCATTGTCTTTGCCTTGAAGGCTTGGCGTCACTACCTGTATGGTTAGCAGTTTGAAGTATTTTCGGACCACAAGAGTTTGAAGTATATTTTCACACAGCGGGACATCAACATGAGGCAACGCCGGTGGATAGAGTATTTAGAGGACTATGACTTCACTTTGCATTACCATCCTGTTAAGGCAAACGTGGTGACTGATGCACTTAGCCAAAGGTCACGGGGAGTTTTGGCTAGTGTAGCTTCCCGAGAGTGGCAGATGCTCAAGATTGTGGGACAGTTCGGGCTATGTTATATGGGTCAGGCTCAAGGTACTTTGGGGAGTTTGGTGACTATGCCGTCTCTACTGAGCAGGGTGATTGAGTCCCAGAGTCAGGACACGGAGCTATTGTCCATCCGGGACCGTGTACAGATAGGTACAGGTGACGAGGGCTGGGCTATTCACTCGGATGGTAGTCTTCGGTATCGAGGAAGGGTTGTGGTTCCTCAATTGGTAGATCTGAGGGAGGAGATCCTTAGGGAGTTTCATTGCTCCCATTTTGCTCTTTATCCAGGGGGCACGAAGATGTATCATGATCTTCGTCGCCAGTATTACTGGAGTGGAATGAAGAGGCAGGTTGGCGATTTTGTCAGTCGATGTCTCACGTGTCAACAGGTTAAGGCTGAACACTAGAGACCAGCGGGATTACTCCAGCCTTTGGAGGTAGCTGAGTGGAAGTGGGAGCATATCACGATGGATTTTGTGACCCATTTGCCACGAACATCGCGGGGTCATGATGCGGTGTGGGTGATAGTGGACCGGCTTACTAAGTTGGCACATTTTTTGGCTGTGTGGATGACTTTCACACTAGAGGAATTCTACAGGTTGTATATACGGGAGATTGTCTGGCTGCATGGAGTACCGGTATCTATTGTATCGGACCGAGATCCCAGGTTTACGGCTCATTTTTGGGAGAGTTTCCAGCGAGCCATGGGGACACAGTTAATGATGAGCACTGCTTTTCATCCCAGACGGATGGTTAGTCTTAGAGGACTATCTAGATTTTAGAGGACATGATACGGGCATGCATCCTAGATCTCAAGGGTAGCTGGGAAGATCACTTACCCTTAGTGGAGTTCGCATACAATAATAGTTACCAGGCGAGCATACAGATGACACCCTATGAGGCGCTATGTGGGAGGCCATGTTATTCTCTGGTTTGTTGGACGGAGGTAGGAGAGAGGTCTTCTACGGGTCCGAAATT
This sequence comes from Ilex paraguariensis, assembly GCA_963454935.2. Classification (NCBI taxonomy): domain Eukaryota; kingdom Viridiplantae; phylum Streptophyta; class Magnoliopsida; order Aquifoliales; family Aquifoliaceae; genus Ilex; species Ilex paraguariensis. The sequence goes on along the minus strand of CAUOFW020010601.1, from coordinate 186,472 downwards.
GGTTAGAGACACCTCGGAGAAGGTGGACTTGATTCGGAAGCGTCTTCTCACGGCTCAAAGCCGACAAAAGAGCTATGTTGATAGACGGCGGCGACCTCTAGAGTTTGAGGTGGGAGATCATGTCTTCTTGAAGGTTATGCCTAAGAGAGGAGTGGTCTGGTTTTGTAAGCGGGGGAAGTTGTCGCCGAGATACATCGGGCCCTTCGAGGTACTTGAGAGAGTGGGTACAGTTGGTTACCGGTTGGCATTACCGCCAAATCTATCAGGTGTTCATGCAGTATTCCATGTCTCTATGCTTCGAAAGTACACTCCAGATCTGACTCATGTGGTGGATTGGGGAGAGTTTGCTGTTGATGCTGATGGGACTTTCGAGGAGGGACCGGTGCGCATCATGGATAGCCGGGAACAAGTTTTATGAGGCAAGACCGTGCAGCTAGTGAAGGTGCTGTGGCAGCATTGAGGAGTAGAGGAGGTGACATGGGAGCGCGAGGACACTGTCCATACCAGTTATCCTTTCTTGTCTGAGGATGGAGGTACATTTTTATGGTCATTTAGCATTATTTGACTGTTGCATATGCATGTGATTGTATGTGCATGTGTATATGAATTTTGGGGACGGAATTCTTTTAAGGGGGGAAGAATGTGAAATCCGGGAAAAATTTTAATTTTTTCTAAAAAAAAGGGCAAAATGGTAATTTACCATTATAGCGCGGGTTAAAAAATAGGTACTTTTTTAGACCTCGTGTGATGAAACGGACCTCACCATTGGATTCGCATTGTGAAATCTAGCTACCCTATCAATTTTTGTCGAATTCCGAGATAGTCAAGTTTTTCACGTTTTCCGAGGCGAGGGGAGTCGGTGACCCCCCAAAACGAAATTTTAATAAAAATTTTAAAAGTTGAAAAATATTTTAATAAAGTTTATATAAAATATTTTGAGCTTAAACCGGTACAAAATAAATCGTTTCGTGGCAAAAATAGACCCGAATCAGTGAGGGACACGTGGCGCGACTCGGGCCAAGTATTGGAAAGCATAAATAAGGGCTAAATCAGATATTTTGCTGAAGGATCTCTGCATTTCAGCTGGTTCCAACGTGTGAGAGCAAGAGGGAGAGAAAAAGGGAGAAAACAAATCCTCCTTCGCCGATTCTCGGAGTTCCGTCGCTCGGATCAACTCGGACCAAGAGCCAAAGTTCATCTGCTCGACGAGGGCTACGCGTACGTACCAAAAAGAATGGATTTCACCGAAGATCCAAGAGGAGACTTTGGAGAAAATCAAAGCTTTGAGGTTGATTTGGTGTTGTAGAAGTTCTTACACTTCTATTGAGGTAGGGTTCCCTCCTACCTTGGTTTTATTCTTACCTTAAGTGGGCTTTTAGTGGCTGAAATTGGTTTATATGTGGGCTGTCCAAGGGCTGTCCAAATGGACTGTTTTGGTGCTGAAATTTGGGCTATTTTGTGCACTAATTAAGGGATGTTTTGTGCACTAATTAAGGGTTGTTTTGTGCACTAATTAAGGGTTGTTTTGCGCACTAATTAGGGACTGTTAAGGGGCTGAATTTGGGCTGTTTAAGGGGCTGTTAAAGGGCTGAATTATGGACTATTTTTAGGCCATGTTATGGACTGAAATTGTGACTATTTTTGGACTATTTTTGCGGACTGTTTTTAGGCTATTTTGTGGGCTATATACGGGCTGTTATATGGTGGTTTGTATGGGCTGTTTTGCAGTTTAGATAAGAGCTGTTACGTGGGCTATTACATGGGCCGTTATGTGTTATATTATGCCTTAATGATTAGGTGTGTTATTAGCCTAAAAGTTGTGATATCACTTGCCTATGATTATGAAAGTGAAATTATGGACTTATGACATGATTTATGGTTGGAAATGCAATTGTTGGTATATGCATGTTATGATATATTGAATTTGTGACAAATATGGTATCTATATGCTTAGAACATAACTTATCATGATATGTTGAGATTGTTCATATGTCATTCATAGCATATTGAACATTGTATCATTGTGCATAGAGGCATCACATTCATGGGCATAAGTCATGAGTGTGGGTGTGTGAGATACATGGTTGATCAAACACCTTGTTTGGTGGTTGGTATGTGGGTTCGGGAAAAAGTGGATCGAAGATCCCCTTTGAGTCGCATGGTTGCATGGAAGAAAACTTGTGTCGGGTATAGCAAGTAGGGCTAGACTCTCCCTTGGGTGCAAGACCCAGCGACTTGGTTATACACTCCCCTGTGGTGAAATTCCGAAAAAGTGTAGTATGGTATACGGAACCGGCGGTATAAAATTCAAAATCCGTTGCCCAATAAGACACAAGATTTTGATTTATAAGAAAATACTCATTTAATGAGTACCATCCAATAATGATCTAATTTATAAAACACATGATTTTTTATTCAAAGCGATCATTGGATGTATTTACGTCGAAGACGGGTCATTACACATTGGCATTGCATTGTGTTGTGGAAGTCAGTGAGGACTTGGGTTTAAGTGCATGAGTGAGTATCATCTTATTTCATGGCATGACATGGTTGCATTTCAACATTGAATACATATTCTTGTATGAATGGTTGTTAAATGTTAAATGTTGCTTATACACATTGCATATGCATTTAAGGTGGGGAGTAGCCCTAGTAGGAGTTTTTATCTACTGGGCATTGGCTCACCCTATACGGGAAACATTTCAGGTTCGGGTCATACGCCGAGGGACGACACTTACTCGGGCACTTAAGGAGGAAGAAAAGTCGACTTGTGGCTTTCAATTCATTTCTTTTGTAAAATTAGACTTGTAATTAAATTTTGGCATGTAATGTGTAAAGGAATTGTGATAGAATCTATATCGAATGTTTTAATATAATTTTGCATGTTTGTATGAATATGGATAACTGGACCAAGTGTGGCCAATGTTTACTTATAAATGGACCCAGTGTGGTCATTGTTGAATATAGGACCTCGGATGGGTCTTGTTATTATATAATGCACAAGTTGTGTTTTGAGTAGAGTTCTCCTTACAAAAGAGACTCTGCCCAAATTTTTAATAAAGGATGGACCCCAGTAAATGGGGCATAACGTTGAGATATCGAGTTACTCGGTATCCACGGGCATTTCGCGGGTTGATGAATAATCAACAGACCCCCGAATTTTGGGGTGTCACAATTTTACACTTTCTTTCTCCCAAAATCACCTTCCCCTCAGTTTACTTCCTTTCCCGTAGAAACGACCTTGGAATACCACCAAGTAAAACACGATCTGCAAAAGTCTCCTTGCGCTTGGGGGGCACTTTTGTTCACACATACTCATATTTGACATTTCATTCATCCATCATTCCATTGCCCTTTCTTTTGAAATCATCCCTAGGAGAGTGACATTCCCCTTCATTCATATACTATACATGCTAAAAGGTGATGTTTAGAGGTTAGGAAACAACAAAGAATTTTGTCAAGTAGCAGGCAATTCTTGTCCAGTTCTAGAAAGGCATCGAAATCATGTGCTTAATTCTTACAGTCCATCTTTATTTTCCGATTAACTTGCTGTTGACACGAGAGTTAATTGAGTCATAAAACACAAGTATAATAAATCGGATGATTAACCACATGTTCTGATCCTCAAGCTAAAGGGTGATTGTTTTACATTTAAATTTATCTTATATTTTGTCTAGAAAACTCTTGAAAGGAATCTTCTATTCTATTCAAGAAATTCCACTACTCCAAACTCTCAAAATTTTCAGTCACTTGGTCTGTAGTATTGCTTACTTCAAAACACCAATTGTAGTTCCCTGTGGATTGGACTCCAGACTTAATCGGATTATTACTATAACTTGACCGCCTGCACTTGAGTGTACACATTTTGGATCAAGTCAGAGGCAGGTCTTGAGTTGATTTGGCATTCCTATTGGAATGGCCCCCTCGGATTATCCAACACTTGTTTCCATTTCAATTTCACCAAGAACACAATCACCAAAACTCAAACATCAAAGATTTTTACACTTTTCATTTTTTTACCAAAATCACCTTCAAAATGACTCACCTTCTTCCCTCAGGAGACGACCTTGAAATATTCAATTCCAAGTAAAACACGGCACTCAAAAGTCTCTCTACACTTGGGGAGCACTTTTGTACACACACTTTTTCATTCCACACTCCCGTTTTCCTATTTCTTGCATTGAACCCAAGTGAGTGTTCATGTTCCGAAATTAGGAATGACACACACATAAGCCATACACACACCTTAAGGGTTCATGTTCAGAAATTACAAACGACGGGGAATAAATCAAACATTTTTGGCTTCGTTGTCGGGGAAAGCAAAGCGTTGAATTAAGAAGGTGATTTTCAGACAATGGAGGTATGTCCTGTGATTTTCATCATGGCTGAGGTACGTTGATCCTTGTATATACTTTTGTTTGTGTATATTCGTTTGTAGATAGTGTGTTATATGTGGGGATGGAACGAACAAAATTGATTGGTTAGACAACCATTAGGCCCTAAATATAAACATTGACCAAGACCCACCCGAGGATGCCTGTGACAACTTTGAGGAGTTGTGTGCCAATGTGAATGTCCCAAGGGGAGGGGGAGTGCAAGAACCTAGATTCCAAAACCTGAGAATGCACTTTCCTCTTACGAATGAATGAAACAACATCCAACTTGATCCTTCGGTGAGGTCAATGAGGGATCACCTTCAACCAACTCGAAGCACCACTCCCTCATGCATTCTCCTACCAGTCTAAGCTTATGCCTTCCTAGTTAAGCTAGGAATTTTGCAACTACTCCCTACATTCCACGAAATTAAATGGGTGAGAATCCTTATTTTCATATCAAAGAATTCGAGGTTATAGTTATAACCTTCAACACTAATCTTGCTATGGAAGACATAGCTTATTTGAAATTGTTTCCCTTTTCCCTTAAGGACAAAGCAAAAACGTGGTTGAATTCCTTGCAGCCTAGATCCATAACATTTTGGGGTCAAATGCTTTTCGAGTTTATGAACAAATTCTTTTCGGTGCCTAAAACCACTGTTCTTAAAAAAAAATTCAAAACTTTTTGAAAAAGCCTAATGAACAATTTTACAACTGTTGGAATTGCTACAAGGAGTTACTACAATCAATTCCATAACATGGTTTTGAATCGTGGCAATTGGTGAGTTTCTTCTATTAAGGAATTACAACGGGCCATAGACAATTCATTGACATGATGTGCAATGGTGAGTTCTTAAACAAGGATCTTGATGAAGCCCTAGAATACATTAGTATATTGGCCCAAAAGATCCCACTGATGTACCGGGGTCTTGTCCACAGGGTAGTAATCCAGCATATGGGGGAGGGATGTATGACTTAACAGACCAGAAAGACTTGCTTTCCAAAATTGCCAAGTTGCTTAGGAAATTTGATTCTTGAGGTCAATAGGAGACACGAGGTGCCCAATGTTTCAAAGCTTGAGGAGTCTTGCTCAATTTGTAAGAGTGTGGAGCATTCCATATTGGAGTGCCCCAACATTCTGGCACTTAAGGAAGTGTACCACAAGCAAGTTAATGCTTTCAACCAACTGAGGCAATCATTCTGTCCAAATTGAAACCCTTGTAATTTGGGTTTGAGCAATCACCTGAACTTTAGTTAGAGAAATGCGAATCCCACTCCTCATGGGTCTAACACCTATACAGCTCCCACACCTCTTAAGCAGCATCAATACCACGACCAAGGTCAAGCGTCTAGCTCCCAATACCCCTACTCCAATCCGCAAGGGTATTCACCAATTCCACCCCCATAAAATTTCTCCCAAAGTCCACCTCCATAAATATTTTCCCAAGGACCATCCAATCCTCCCACCTACCAACCTCCCCATAAGAGGAATTTGGAAGAGGTGTTGTATAATTTCATCCAAAGCCAAACCGCCATCAATAATCAAAATGCCACAACTTTTAATGACATTAGGACTCAACTTACGAAGTTGACAAACTCTATGGGGACATCACAACAGAAGGGAAAATTCCCCACTCAACCGCAAGAAAACCCTAGAGGTCAACATTTCATTGAGTCATCAGAGTCCATAAGGGAGAATTGTTAGCAACTCAATGCGATCACCACCTTCCAAGTGGCAAACAAATTGATAAGGCCATTGTGCTAAAGGTCTCACCCAAGGCCACATTGCCAATAGAAAAAGAGACCAAGGGTAACACCGAGGAGGGTGAGGTGAGTGAGAAGAAGAAAGTGGCTGATGAAAGTGTACATGCATCCCCTATTTCTGCCCCATTTCCTAATCTTTTGAAGCCACCCATCAAGATGGCTAACTATTCTGATATAATTGAGATGTTCAAGTAGGTGAAAATCAACATTTCACTCCTCAACGCGATAAAGCAAATTCCATCATGTGCAAAGATCTTGAAGGACTTATGCACAGTGAAGATGAAACTCAATGTCCACAAGAAGTCATTCCTCACTGAGCAAGTGAGCTCAATCTTGAGGACGAACACCCCACCAAAGTTTAAAGACCCCAGCTGCCCTACCATTGCCATCACAATAGGGAATTGCTAGGTAAAGCAAGCACCTCTTGATTTGGGGGCTAGTGTCAACCTCCCACCTTACTTGGTGTACAAAAAACTCCAACTTGAAGAGTTGAAGCTAACTTCAATTACTCTTCAGTTGGCGGATCGGAGCATTCGAACACTGAAGGGAGTGGTTGAGGATGTTTTGGTTCAAGTGGATAACTTTTATTTTCCTATCAATTTTATTGTGCTTAAGACTCACCCTGTTGCTAACCCTTGCTCCCAAATCCCTGTTATATTAGGCAGACTGTTCCTTGCCACCTCTAATGTTGTTATTAATTGCAGGAATGTTCTTATGAAGCTTACTTTTGGAAGAGTGACTATCGACTTCAACGTGTTCAATTTGAGCAAACAATTGGGGATAATGAGGAAGTGCAAGAAGTCAACAGGATTGACACCTTGATAGAGGAGCACTTGGAGCTACTGGGTATGTTGAAATTGGAGGAGGAAGAGGTCGATGAGCTAGAGGAGTCGAAGACCTTGAAAGGGTTGGAAAAATGGACCCGCACTTTTGAGAAACTTCCAGGTTAAGACAAGAAAACTTTTCCATCAAATGAGCAAAAACCAATATTGGAGTTGAAGCCATTACCATCCCACCTTAAGTATGCATATCTTGGGTATGACAAGACCTTTTCGGTGGTGATTAGCTCAACTTTGGAGGAGAAGCAAGAAGAGGATCTCCTGAAAGTGTTTAGTGCCAATATCAAGGGGATAAGCCCCCTTTTTTGCACATACCACATCTACCTTGAGGATGACTCCAAGTCATCCCGACAAACACAAAGAAGGCTGAATCCAATTATGAAGGATATGGTGAGGGACGAGGTACTTAAACTACTTGATGTGGACATCATCTTCTCGATTACCCACAGTAAATGGGTGAGTTCCACTCAAGTTGTATCGAAGAAATTGGGGGTCATTGTGGTAACGATGAGGTGAATGAGTTGATTCCGACTAGGGTGATCACCGATTGGAGAGTATGTATTGACTATTAGAAGCTCAACTCTTGCAAAAGAAAGAATCAATTCCATTTTCCATTCCTAGACCAGGTATTGGAAAGGGTAGCCAGACACTTGTTTTATTGTTTCTTGGATGGATATTCAGGCTACAATCAAATCAAGATTGCATTGGAAGATCAAGAGAATACCTACTTCACTTGTCCCTACATTACTTTTGCCTACCGTCGCATGCCTTTCAGGTTGTTTAATGCATCTGGAACTTTTCAACGTTGCATGATGGGGATATTTAGTGATATGCTGGAGAAGATTGTGGAGGTGTTTATAGATGACTTTTCAGTGTTTGGGGATTCCTTTAGTGGATGTTTGCAGAATTTGGAGAGAGTTCTCGAGAGATGCGAGGTGAAGAACTTGGTACTCAATTAGGAGAAGTGTCATTTCATAGTGACACAAGGAATTGTGCTTGGGCACATCGTCTCAGCAAAGGGGATCGAAGTAGACAAATCAAAGGTTGAGGCAATTTCCAACCTTCCCACGCCAAAGGTCATCAAAGATATCAGGTTATTTCTTGGCCATGCCGGCTTTTATTATCGTTTTATCAAAGATTTTAATGCATTGGCCCAACCCTTGACCAACCTACTTTCTAAGGATATCCCATTCGTGTGGTCAGATAATTATGAGGTATCTTTCAAAAAACTAAAAAGCATGCTCACTACTCCTCCGATTATGCGACAACCCAAGTGGGATTTATCTTTTAAGCTTATGTGTGACCTGAGTGATTAGGCGGTCAGCACAGTGCTCAATCAAAGGGAGGATAAGAGATCATATGTAATATACTATGCTAGCAAAAGCCTTAATGAGGTACAAATGAATTATACTACCGCCGAGAAGGAATTGCTAGTAGTAGTAGTTGCATTGAATAAATTTCGATCCTGCATCATTGGTTCACCTATAGTAGTCTATACTAATCACTCTACTTTAAAGTATTTTTTGTCTAAGCAGGATGCAAAATCGAGACTCATTAGGTGGATACTCCTCCTACAAGAATTCAACTTGCTAATCAAGGACAAAAAGGGAGTTGAGAACGTGGTGGCCGACCATTTATTCCAACTTGCGGTGCAAGAGGCCGATGAGCATATTCCTATCCCTGATTTTTTTCCTGGTGAGCATTTACTTTTGATTCATTCTGTTTGTCCATGGTATGCTGACATTTGTAATTATCTTGCTATAGGACAAATACCATCGCATTGGATCCCGGAGGATAAAATAAGATTTGTGACAGATGTAAAGTATTTCTACTTCAACAACCTGTACCTTTTCAAGTACTGCCCTAAACAAGTCATGCGGAGATGTGTACCAGAGAATGAGCATCTGAATGTCCTAGCATTTTGCCACTCAGAATCATACGGTGGCCACTTTTCTTCCAAGAAGACTTCGGTGAAAATTCTATAATCATGTTTTTACTAGCCCTTGTTAAACAAAGACTGTGTTTCATTTTGTAAAGAATGTGATAGGTGCCAACATTTGGGTAATGTGACCTGAAGGAACATGATGCCCCTCTCACCTATACTTGTTATAGAGATATTTGATTGTTGGGACACTGATTTTATGGGTCGCTTCCTTATGTCGTTTGGCTACCTCTACATCCTACTGGTAGTGGAATACGTGTCCAAATTGGTGGAAGCTATCCCGACCAAAATCAATGACCACTGGGTCGTGGTAAAATTCTTCAAAGAGAACATCTTTTCAAGGTTTGGGATGCCTTGAGCAATGATAAGCGATGGTGGATCGCATTTCTATAATAGGTCATTTGCGCCTTTGATGCATAAATATGGCATCACACACAAGGTATCCACCGTATATCACCCACAAACCAATGGCCAAGCTAAGTTGACCAATAGGGTGATCAAAAATATTCTAGAGATGTTTAGCATTCATCGTTGAAAACTTGTGGGCACATTCCATAAGCCAAATGACATTATCCTATAGGAAAATGTGCCAACTGGACATCTAAATGTAGTATTCTCTTGATCATCAAGAGTGATTTCTATTTGGTTGTAGCCGAAGTAACCATCAAGAAAGTAATAATAAAGATGGGTCGCACCCTCTCAAGAATTTGATCTAGAAATGGTAGAGGAAAATGGTCCTTTCTAATCACGACATCAAGCTTCTATAATCAATACATATCCTCCATCTGGTGATGACCTTATTAGGAACAAGTTCTTTATTTTCATTAGAGACCATTGTCACATCATATACTTCTTAGGAACCACTTGAGTGGGACTTACTCACTTGTTATCCGCAATAGGGTAAATGATTCCCACATCTAACAGCTTCAACACCTCTTTTCTAACCACCTCCTTCATGTTTGGATGCAAATCCCTTTTATATCCACAATAGTCGATCCAATGGTTGTGTTATGCTCAAAAAGAAGTTGGAGAAGCTTACCCTCTTGAGTCTTATAGAGATGGGATGAGACGATTATCAAAAAGGCATTATTTTCTCCAAGGAAAGAATATTTTAAGTCTATTGGCAAGGGCTTCAACTCCAACTTGAGTGTTTGAATTCTTGAAGGAATTGGAGGAGTGGTGTTTAGTGCAAGCTCTTCAAATTTAGATTTCCACTCTCTCGTCTCAAAACCTGTGAATAATTCAACAAGTTAGTAAGTGCATTAACCTCATCATTATCATTATTAAATCATAGAAAGGATCTAGCCTTTTCAAGAAGACATGCTTCAAGAGGATCAGACAATGAAGAATCATTAAGTTGATCTTGTACAATGTAATCAATTAAGTTAACTCCATGCGAATCATCACTCACATCACCCGGATGCTTACATACATTAAAGATGTCCAGCTCTAACGTCATATTAATACAAAAAATTTCATTACTTTCTTTTGGCAATTAATCAAAGCATTAGATGTAGCGAGAAATAGGCAACCTAAAATTATGGGAATTTGTATATTTGTGTTCACAATGGGTAGAGTGTCTAGAATAATGAAGTCAATCGGAAAGTAAAAATTATCAACTTGCACCAAAAAGTTCCTCCACCATACCTGTTGGAATCTGAACCAACCTATCTACCAATTGGAGTGTAACGAAAGTAGGTTTCAATTCCCCAAGTTCCAATTGTTCATAGACCGGGTAGGAAAGCAAATTCACACTAGTTTCTAATTCAAGTAATGCTTGTTCAAATTTGAACTTCCCTATGACACGTGCAAGGATAGGAAAACTCGAATTGTATTTTGGAGGGGTATTATATTGGATGATGGGAGACACTAGTTTGGTCAAAAAGGCTTTCTTTTGAACATTAAGCTTTCTCTTGATGGTACACAAAGTCTTTCAAAAATTTAGCATATGATGAAATTTTCTTGATGCCATCTAGCAATGAAATATTAATCTTGACTTGTTTGAATTCTTCCAAAATCTCATAATTCAAATTAGCCTTTGATGGTGAAGCAAACCATTGAGGAAAAGGTGTGGGTATAGGACATCTAGGTGGTTCACTAGGCACATCTTCTATGATAGGCCCAATATGGTCATCACCCTCATCTTTCCTAGTTTTTTTTTACTCTCATTAGGTTCTTGATCCTTCAAGGGGATGATCTTATCAACAACCTTTCCACTCCTAAAAGAGGTGATAGCCTGCACTTGTTCTTGGGTGACATCCGGTGATGAAGAAGAAATCCCCACTTGGAGTTGGCCTTGTGGATTTGGTTGAGGTTGTGACAGAAACTTTACTTTTTCTTGGTGGCAAGGGGCTATGGTCAACTTGGTAAGTGTATTCTAGATATTTTTTATGGCTTCTTATTGTTTATTGAAGTTTTTGGTCAATAGGCCAAGGGCTTGATTGGTTTGGGTATTCATTGTGGCTTGACTAGTGATGAATTGTTGTAAGGTGTCCTCCAAAGACCTCTTGGGTGGTGATGTATAAGTGAAAAAATTGGACATCCCTTGAAGAGGTGGTTGGGAAGGTGGTTGTTGTGTGGCTTTGTTTTTTCTCCAACTAAAATTGGGGAGACCCTTTCACCCTGGTTTGTAAGTGTTTGAGTAGAGGTTGCTATAGGGCTTGGAAAAGGCATTTCCCACATTGACTTGGTCACTCAACACCTCCTTCAAAGCAGGGATCGTAGGGCACTCATTAGTTGAACGCCCTTTGATCTCACAAATTAAGCACAACTCCTCTTATGACACAGTTTGGACCTCATTCACGTTTTTCATCTCCATCGCCTCAATCTTCCTAACTAATATTGCAATCCTTTCAATCAAGTCATCCTCCTCCTTCTATTGATACTTTTCCCCACCTAATTTTGCATTCGATGTCTTAGAACTAGACTTAGGGGATTGAATGTCCCAAGATTGGGCACTCTTAGCCAAGGAATCAAAGTAGTCAAAAGCCTCCTCCAGTTATTTAGTCATAAACTCCCAATTACACATCATTTCTACAAAATTCCTCATTTGTAAAGATAAAGCCACTTTAAAATTTTTTTTTTATGATCCACCAACTTTTGTAGCCATGATGAGAGCATGATGAAAGTAGTTCCTTGAACCTCTCCCAACATTGGTAAAACATTTCACTTTATTTTTTTTGAGAGAGAAATTTATTATTTGTAGCTTCAAATAGTTTGTTTTCTGAGTTGGGTAAAAATTTTTAAGGAACTCTTCTTGCATTTCCCGCCATGTTCCAATAGATCTTGGCCTAAGGGAGTTCAACCACGTTTTGGCTTTATCCTTTAGAGAGAAGGGAAATAGCTTCAAACGGACTATACCCTCCATTGCTGTCGAGTCTTGAATGTGGCACAAACCTCCTCAAACTCATGGACATGAAGGTAGGGGTTTTCGAAATCTAAACCATGAAATTGATGCAACAATACAGTCATTCCCAGTTTAAAGAAACATTGATGAGCTTGCACGGGAAAAATAATGCATGAAGGTATAGTGTGGCGGGTGGGATGTAAGTACTATATCAATGTTCTAGTATTATTAGCATTTACATTAACATGCCCATTGTTCACTTCATCATACTCCTCATTGTTATCATGATTACCCCTAACATCATTCACTGGTGGGTCTACTTGTGGCATGAAAGGATTGCGACCCTTGTGGGTTTCCAAGTATCGTGTGGTTTTGGTCTAATTGGGGTGGTGGTGGTAGTAAAGGGTTTTGACCCATTGGTAGATTTTGAGCAATCCTAATATGTCTATGTGCTCGTGGGGGCAAGTCAAATAAATCTCCAAATAATGAGTCAAGATCTTCCCTAATCAACCTTCCACCAATCTTTCTATGCCAAGAGTTCATGCAACAATAACCAACACAAGTAGTAAAATAAAAAAAAATGTGAGAAAATTAAATGATAGTTATGTAAAATTGGAAAGAGTTTACCCGATCTCCGCTAATGCAAAAAATGAGCAAACCTCAAATGATGATAGAACACTCCTCAATTGTGTCTCTTCCTTGGCAACAATGTCAAAAAATTGCATCGCCTCTGAAGTTGTAAGCCCGAGTATAGGATGTCAAGAAAGTAGTAAATCTTGGTAGAGTCCAAGGTCGATCTATAGGGAGATGGGAATTTCATATTGTGAAAAAGGATTAATAAAATAAAATATGTGGTTGTTTGAGAGAGTGATTTTGTAATTGAAATTTAGAACAAATAAACCAAAATTGATTACGAAAAATTGAGAAAAATTCTAAGGCATTGGGTACTATTTCAATAATACTTGGATAGCAAATTGATCCTAATTTCCAATCTCAATTGGGAATCAACTAGGGAGTGAACCCAATTGGAATATTTGGCAAAAATTTATTAGGAAATTCTCTAATGTAAAATCAAAAGTTAATCTAAATGAATACAGAAATCTAATTGTCAATTATAAGCATTCACCATGTTCGGAGTCTATGATAAATCAAGCAATTGAACAATGAAACAACAAAATTCATAAAAACTAATAGATCAATTAATTAAATGAACATTCCAACAATTCAACCTAAGCATGTACATCTAGCTATGAACTCATAGGGAATCTCAAGCATTCATCACATGTAGGATAATATTTCAAGAGATTATATAGAGAGTAAGCTTTGCTAAAATAAGGACTGAATTATTAAAAAAATCTCACATGAAGGACATAGGATCTATTTACATACCCAAGTGCATTAAAACTTTCTCTAGCCTTAGTATGAGGGATTAGCCAGCCATGGAGAATGAAGTAATCACAAAATTACTATGAGTATAAATTTTCAAGATCCGATATAAACCCTAAACTCCTTAAAAAGTACAAAGGTACTTTTCCAAAAGTAGAAGAAGATCCCTTTCTCACATCATCGAGCCTTTCTCATTGGTTGGGAGCATTAACAAGAGTACGGATGTGGCTTTTATGACATCTGAATGTGAAGTAGTGGTAGCTTAGCCAAATTTTTACCTCTGATACAAAACCTCACGTCCGGACTAGGGCAATTGACGTCCGGACATGGCCTTCAATTATTTTATCTTCAATTTTCTTCTTTACTTTGTGTATTCCACTACCACGTTTGCCTATTTACCTCCTAATCTCACCATTTTACTTACAAAACAAACAAACATCAAATACAACATGAAACATATGCAATTTAGTCCAAACCCCTGAAAATTAGCCCACAGATGATAGGACAAATATGCAATTTTAAGAGCTAATCACACATGCCAGATCTTTAGAGTAATGTCGATCCTTGACCCTACCATAAACTCTTGTAGCAGCACAATCTTTAGAATCCCCATCTTCTTCTCCGAGCCCTTGGGATAGATATTTTAATGGAGAATCTTGTTGAGCAAATGATAGTTGGCCACCAGATGGCCGTGAATGAAATTTTCCTTGAAATCCTCAGCCCTATCATACATGTCCTTCACATACTCTAAGGGGTCTTTGGCAACAAAATTCACATAGGGTTAGTCAATTGTAGATGGCTCAGGCCTCTCACATCTAAGATATTTAGCTATCAAAGCCGGAGTCACATTTATGCCCTTCCCCCCACCTTAGTCCTAAACGCCATCAAATCTATATCCACCACAAAAACACCCAAATAAAACTCATGACACAAGGACAATATGTAACCCTCAATAGGCTTAAAGAAAAACTCCAACCCAAAATAAATAAAAGCCTATACCGCAAAACTCTTACCTAGGCTCTCTGCATCAATCATTCTTTCGCACATAACACTCTTTTTCGCAATTGTGTCCTTGTACCTAAATTTCTTTTCCTTCTTGGGCACAAGAGGTGCCTGTTCATCTTCCTCATTCCCCGAATCAACCAACATAGGCCTATTTCCTTTGGCTCTTGCTGACGCCCTCATTGCCCCTTTCCCTTTAGCCATTGCTATGGCCTTGGCTTGGGGTGACCCTTGACAACCCAATGTCCTGGCCACACCCGCCACTATCATGGAGGTCAGCGAAAAAAAAAAGGACCCAAGCAAGGAGTATAGCCCTAGATATTTCATCAAAGGAAGTTGAAGGCAAAAATTTCCTTAGAGCAATTACTAAAATAATCCTAGATCAAGACAAGAATCAGCAAGAGAATGGAGAAATTTTGAGGAATTAAAGGATTTCCTAGGGTTTTTTGGCAACTATGGGAGAGGTTTGAGGGAATGGATATCAAGGGTTTAAGAGAATGAAATGACTTTAACTAGTAGCAAACCCTTTTTTTTTTGGACAACACATGAACCTACCAACAGGAAGTAATATTAGACCTACTAGTAGCTTAGTGCGGAATTTTAAAGGTTTTTTTCTATATTTTTATCTTTAAAAAAAAAACTAACAAAGCTAACTAAGACCCAAACTTCTAAGACTCAAAATATGTCCAATTGAAGTCTTTGATCAATACAATTTGTGACTCAAAATAAAAAATAAAATGCGAAGGAATTTAAAGCATAATAACCAATCTAATAAAAAGTAAATTAAATGCGAAACTAGAAATACAAAACCACTTTCGTAGACAATATTAATGCATTCAGCCTACACACTAAGCCTGTAAACCCCTAGGTTACCCTTAATAGATGAGTGCTGTCTCGTGATGTTTTCTAGAGAAGAAACTTGCAAACTTTAATTTGCCTTTCTAGAATTAAATTGTTGTCTCCTAATCATGATGAAATCAAATTCATACCATATCTACTCAATTTCAGTGACACACAGGTCTTCTATTAAGTAGTGATGTGTAGATATGGAATCATGAAAATATCATTTGGAAACATGACCTTGGACCTAAATATTTTTAAAAGTACAAAACGACCTAGAGAAGAAGAAGAAGACAAAGAAGAACCATATGAAGTAAACCGAGTTGAGACATTAAGTCAAATATATTTTGAAAAGAATTTTCTAAAAAAAAGTTATTGGCATTAGAATCAGTACCTGAAACCAAATCTAAAAATACATCCACAAAGGATCTACAATGCGAAGAATTGTTACCAAAACTTGTAGAATCCAATATCAAAGTTTTTAAGCCATCATTAAAACCTCTTCCAACTAACCTAAAATATGTCTTTTTAGGAGAAGAAGAATTATATCCAGTTATAATATCATCAAAGTTATCTGAAATTCAAGAAAAAAATTGACAAAAGTTTTGAAAAAACACCAAAGTGTTATTGGATGGACGATTGCAGATATAAAAGGTATAAGTCCACTTCTATGTACTCATTGTATCTATTTGGAAGACAATGCTAAACCATCTCGACAGATGTAAAGAAGATTGAATCCCTACTTAAAAGAAGTAGTGCGTGCTGAAGTACTTAAACTATTAGATGCTAATATTATCTATCCTATATCTGATAGTAAATGGGTTAGTCCTACACAAGTAGTTCCTAAGAAATCTGGTGTTACAGTAAAAAAAAAATCAAGAAAATGAATTAGTTCCAATGCGTACAGTTACAAGTTGGCGTGTATGTGTTGACTACCGAAAGCTGAATTCTCTTACAAGAAAAGATCACTTTCCTTTACCATTCCTAGATCAAATCTTGGAAATAATAGTTGGCTGGGCATGCATATTATTGCTTTCTAGATGGATATTCTGGTTATAATCAAATTGAAATTGCAATAGATGATCAAGAAAAAACTACATTTACATGTCCATTTGGAACTTTTGCTTATAAAAGAATGCCTTTTGGGTTATGTAATGCACAAGCTACTTTTCAGCGTTGCATGCTAAGTATATTTAGTGATATGGTAGAATGATATCTAGAAGTTTTTATGGATGATATACGGTGTTTCATTTAACTTATGTTTAGAAAATATGGAAAAAGTACTTATTAGATGTGAAGAAATAAACCTTGTCTTAAATTGGAAAAAATATCATTTCATGGTTACACACGGTATTGCTTTGGGGTCATATAGTTTCTATAAAAGGAATTGAAGTTGATAAATCAAAAATTGACTTAATAGCTAATCTTCCTTCACCAAAAATCGTAAAAGATGTTCGGTCTTTTTTGGGTTACACTGGATTTTATCGAAGATTCATTAAAAATTTTAGTTCAATATCAAGACCAATCTGTAATATCTTATGTCAAGATATAAATTTTGAATGGAATGATGCATGTCAATTAGCATTTGATAAATTAAAAAACATGCTTATTTCTACACCTATCATGCAACCTCCTGACTGGTCTCTACCTTTCGAATTAATGTGTGATGCAAGTGATTTTGCAGTAAGAGCTGTATTAGGTCAAAGAAAAGAGAAAAAACATTATGTTATCTATTATGCAAATAAAACTCTAAATGATCCACAAATGAACTATTCAACCACAAAAAAAGAATTGCTTGCTGTTTTATTTGCATTAGATAAATTTCGACCATATCTGGTTGGATCGTCAATTGTAGTATTTATAGATCATGCAACCTTAAAATATTTACTTACTAAGAAAGAAGCTAAACCACGTCTCCTACAATGGATTTTATTACTTCAAGAATTTGATCTTATAATTAAAGATAATAAAGGAGTAGAGAATGTGGTAGCAGATCACTTGTCAAGAGTAAATTACGATCAAAAGAAAGAACCAATTCCAATTAAAGAAACCTTTCCAGATGAACAACTTTTAGCAATAACCGAAGTACCATGGTATGCAGATATAGCCAATTATTTAGCTACTAGTACTATTCCTTTTAATTATACCTTGACTGATAAAATCAAGTTCTTAAATGAGGTACGTAATTTTTTCTAGGAAGATCCTTATTGGTTTAAATACTGTAAGGACCAAATAATTAGACGATGTGTGCCTAATCATGAAATTAGTCAAGTAATTCAGTTATGTCACTCTGAAGCTTGCGGAGGCCACTTTGCTTCAAATAAAACCGCTGCTAAAATTTTGCAGTGTGAATTTTATTGACCAACTCTTTTTAAAAATGTTCATATCTTTTGTTTAATCTGTGATAGATGTCACAGAATGAGAAATATTTCAAAAATAAATATGATGCCTTTAAACCCTATCTTAGTTATTGAAATTTTCAATTGTTGGGGTATCGATTTTATGGGACCATTTCCCCCATCCTTTGGATATCTGTATATTTTAGTTACAGTTGACTATATTTCTAAATTGGTAGAGGCAATTCCCTATAGAAATAATGACCACAAAACAGTAATCAAATATTTGAAAGAAAATATTTTATCTAGATTTGGAATTCCTCGCGCCATTATAAGTGACGGTGGATTACATTTCTGTAACAAAGTTTTTGAAAACCTGATGAAAAAATATTCAATTTCACATAAAATATCCACTCCATACCATCCACAAACAAGTGGCCAAGCAGAATTAGCTAATAGGGAGATAAAATACATTTTAGAAAAGTCAGTAAATCCAGATCATAAGGATTGGTCATTAAGATTGACTGATGCGCTTTGGGCTTACCGTACTGCGTATAAGATTGTTCTAGGAATGTCTCCTTATAGGTTAGTTTATGGTAAACCATGTCACTTGCCTGTAGAATTAGAACATAAAGCATATTGGGCAATCAAAATGATGAATTTTGACATAAATGAAGCTGGAATGTATCGTAAACTACAAATAAATGAATTAGAGGAATTAAGAAATGAAGCATATGAAAATGCAAAAATTGTGAAAATCCAGAACCAAAATATTCCATGATAAGAATATTGTGCAAAATTTTTTTAAACCATCTCAAAAAGTTCTGTTATACAATACAAAGCTTCAGTTATGCCCTAGAAAACTAAAATCTAGATGGACAGGACCTTATATAGTCAAGCAAGTCTTTGATTATGGGGCAACTGAAATTGAAAACCCAATAACTAGGACTATCTTCAAAATAAATGGACAAAGACTTAAACCATACTATGATGGATTCACATAAGATGTAACTTCTGTGTTGCTTTTTGATCCAGTTTATGTGCACTAATTATATATTTGGTTGTTTGTAAGTAATAGTACTAATTATGTGTAATTTATTTGACAGATTAAAACTCCTGAGTGAAAGCCAAACATCATAACTGCTGAAAGACAACAAATTTTTGGTTTTTATTCTGAAATAGTGATTATTACTATTTTTACACTGCATATAACAATTAAATTAAGTTGGGGAGATAGGCATGTGAATTTACTTTGTGTGTTTAAAATTGTGCTTGTTATTTAAAAATTTTTGTTTGTCTTTGTGACTGGCAGACGTTAAAGAATCAGATAGTGAGTTAATTTTCGATAATGTTTTGAGTCATTTTCTTTTATTAAAAAAAAATTTGAAAAATGGACAAAAAATTATTTTGGTGAAGTTTAATTTTACTACGTCGCTTCCCAAAAGATATACATACGTTGATTATGCAAAAAGCTAGATATGTTAGAAATATAGATATTTTTGAAAACCAAGCACAACCTCTATGTGGAAAAAGTACATATGCCAAACATCGACGAGCAAATCGTCTTTGTGCTTGTGTAAAATGTGGTTGTACAGAACATCTGACATGGTACAATAAGTGTGCGGAACCAATTTCAGGTCGATCGTTTGATCGTTAACGGTGGATTAGGGACGGGCATAGCAAGGATTATCCTGAGACGCCATCCTATTCTGGCCTAATGCTAAACAGATACATGCGAACTGAAATTAACCGTGTCACTAGTGTCACTGATCAAAATAAAATCTTTGGAAGAATTGTACATATATGTAAATATTTATGTATAGAGTTATGTACATAAATGTAAATAACTATAAATTGATTAAAAAATTAGTAAATATTCAACAACAAATAAAAATTAAAAACCCACCAATTTTTTTGACAAGAAAAAAAAGAGTGATTAGCAAAAATTGTGTAGAATATATATATATATATATTGTATTTTGTATTTTGCAGGAATTTGAAGAACAAAAGAAAATTGCATAAAATAAAATAGCCTGCAGTATACAAAACCCAAAACCAGTAACATTGGATCGTCCAGACGGTGGCCCTTAATATAAATATGGTTCTCCATGCAAACCGATCATCTTCATCACCTTTCAACCAAAAATTTTGGCCATAGCCAAAAATCTCAAACCCAAGACCTCAAATCTGCTACACTCAGTCAATTTCACTCAAATTTGTTCCGATTATCCTTTTACCCATCACATTTGGAACATATTTACCGATCAAAATCAACTGAAACAGAGAATTTGAAGAAAAATCAAGAAAAAATGGATTCGTGACAAAGGGCAAGGAGATCTTCGAGACGAGCACAAAGGGATCAAACCCAAGTACCTCCACAACAACCACAACCAGGAAAGTTCTTCAACCAGGTGATGTTTGAAAATATTGAACAGCAAAACTGGTATGATACTAAATTTTTTATGAAAACTATTATCATTGAAAGACCGGTTGTGTTTGAAGATTTTGATACCATAAGAATTAGAGAAATTCTTGTTGCTAGAGGCTGGTTAGATTATGTTAAATTATGTGTTCCTGCATATGACTGCCTGGTCCGTGAATTCTACAGTAATGCTCAGATAATTGAAGAAAGGCATATATGTGCATTTGTACGGGGTAGAGTTTTTCATGTTACACCGGCTATTATAACCAACTTCTTTCAACCCATGCGAAGAGAAGAAAATCCGCAATACCCATACACTGAGCTTACATTACCTGACTTAGATATCATAGGGAGAGAGGTAACCGGTAATCCAGAATTTGGTTGGGGTAGACTGAATAAATACATAAAGCAGGGAGACTTGACTGATAAATATCGCATCCTGAATTTAATAACAGTGAATAGCTTGCTACCTCGAGCCCAGAAAAATCAAATTTACACTGAGCAAGTTTATATGCATTCAGGATGGGACATACCATTGACCTGCCAAATCTGATTATAGACCAAATGATACTGACTGTACAAGATAAAAAGCTCTCACTTCCCTATGCTATGCTAGTCTCTCAACTATGCAGGAACAACTGGGTGATCATTGATCCAATATGGAAGACGGTAGATCATTATGGACTAATAGATAAAATTTCATTGAGAAAAAGCCATGGAGCTCAGCCAGAAGCACAACCAGATGCTCAACCAGCAGCCCAACAAGAAGCACCACATGAACTGCAAGAACAACCATTCCAACCTCCTGAAGCATTCATTCCACCAGAACAACAACTACCAGAAGATCAACCATACATTCCAGTAGATTACAAGACAGACAGACAAATTCTGCTAGGATTGGAAAACACTATCACCCAGCTTGGTACCAGCATCAATCAAATAAACCAACGAATGGAGGACTATGAAAAAAACCAAGCAGAAATGTTGAAGCTACTGACACAGCGCTTTGGAAGAAGACCATCCACTTCATAAAGACTAAAGATTCTACATAAAAATTTTACCATCTTTCACTCAACCCTTTTAAATTATGCACTTTTACATATGAAGTTGAACTTTAAATTATCTTTTGCACTTGTTTGTTTAGTTACTTAAACCTATATATGTTTTAAACTGGTTAAGTTTTGAACTTGGGTATGTTTAAGTTTACTTTTGTTAAAATTAGAACTTATCATATTAAAATTAGGAAGAATAGTTCATATAATTTACAGTTAAATTAAGTTAGTATTCTGAGACCTTGCAGGAATAGTCTTAATCTAATCACTGAGATCTTCATATTGTAGTTGCATAGTATCTAAATATTTTTGTTCAAACTTATCTTTAGAAGCACACATAGATTTCTTTGTTGATAAAAACCTTATGAAATATTACACTCTTTACATATATAGTGGAGATGAGAAACTTAATGCAGATTTTGAACCAATCTATCTTGGAGAGGTATTCTACATCTACTCAAATATTTGATTCAGCGGTAACCTTTCTTTGAATAATCTCATTATTTTTGTCTTGATTAGCATTTGTTAAATTATATTATTAGCATTGTCCTTGAAACTCTTTTAGATAGAAATGATACAGATGGATAATTTCTGGAAAATGATCTTATGCCCTTTTTCATTATCTTTGAGTCTTGACCATTTCTTTTACAAAATTATATCCTTAGTCAACCATGGTTGAGCTTGAAAGATATATTCTTTTCATTAAAATCCCGAAAAATACCCGTGCCATAAGAAAATATATCAAACCTACCTTAGCTACATAATTTTATTGCACCCTCTTTTAAATCAAAATGATGTATTAAAAAAAACATGTGGTGAGTAGAGATGGAGCATAAAACGCACTCACTCATAAACACATGTTAAGGATGAGATGGAGCGCAAAACACACTCATTCAATAAAAAGTGAGATGGAGCATAAAATGCACTCACCATGAAAGTGAAAAATAAAAATAAGAAAGAGATGTGCCACAATATAAAGGGTAGCTTTTGAATTCTATAGATGTCGTTTGATAAATCTCAACCCCATGGCCACATTACAACCCTAAGAAAGTCCTTTTTGATTCCAGAAATCATGCATTGGTATTATTTCTATTAATCTAAAAAGGAAAATGTTAATGATATATTTTAAAATGTTAATATTCTTTCATGAGATTATGTCAAAATTCCACTTTCTTTAAATTAGCCGATCTTTCAAATACTACATGTGATATTATTTGCTTTATTGACAATATTCCAATCACATGTAATTTACTGAGAATAGCCACTATAACATGTGTATTCTTCTTACTGAGTGTATTTCAGGGAAGGATTGACATCAAAACTACTACGAAAAGAGGGTAATATTTCTCAAGTGATTTTTTTGAAATAAAGAAATTATTACACACACACATAAGTTTTTATAAAAATATATAGATAATATTACAACTAACATATGTTACTCTTATATAGTAATCATAAAAGGAAGTACTCTGGCAAGACAGAAGGAATACTGATTTAATTATATTCGTGAAAAATATGAATTATGAAATCCTAATTACTGATGTTTGCAGGTAGCTTCACTGAAAACCTTCGCGAGACACAACTCGTCCACTAGGAATTACCTGGGGTTTAACGGCTTATTGCATATGCTAAATGCAATCATGAAAAAATCTACGAAAATGATTTTACTTCTATTTATGTTTTATTTTGTAATCTATGTTTACTAGGGACTAGTAAAGTTTAAGTTAGGGGGTGTGATTAACCCTAGTTAGTGTGTAAATTAGAGTAGTTAAATAAATCAAATTAATAAAAAAAAACAACAAAAAATTAGTAATTAGTATGAATTAGGGTTTGTACGATAATTAGTATTTTTAACAGTTTATATCCAAAATTGCAGGTTTAATGCAGAATTACTATAGAATACAAGGTGCCAAGTAGGGAAGCTCGAAAATACAAAGGCTAAAGTGTAATTAACTCAAATGAAGAGTCAGCATGCATGCAAGTTGCAAATTCCAGCAAAGCACCACCGTCCGGACAGTGGTAATGGCGTCCAGACGGTCACCCTTGATGATTATCCTGACTTCTTCCACCTCATGCTTCCTAAACGACTATAAATAGGCACCTTCTTCACTTCAAAATGAGGCTGGACAACTGAGAGCTCTTGAGAGAAATCCAAAGAGAGAAAAGGGAAAAAAAAAGAAAAGAGAAAAAGAGAAAGAGAATCAGCAACACGATCTGGTCCGTGTTTTATTTCAATCCAAACTCTGTATTTTAATTTTAGTTGTAATAAAAACTACCTGCACTCCTTGCTTGTCTGTAGCAATGGAGCGTGAGTAGTCGTTTATACCCTCCAGTGCGAGGAGAACATATGTATCATATTGGCTAGATTATGCAAATGCTGATGTTTTATTTATACGTTTATTTATATATGTATTATATGCTTAATGCGTGATATAATGATGTGTATAATTTCGGTGTTGTGCCTTGGATTATATCATCATTATATCATAAGACTCGCCAGTTAAACAACCACGGCGTTTCTACCGGTATGGCTTGTCCTCCACCGAAATGCTGAGGAAGTTGACTAATGTGTGGTACAAATCTAAATTATCCTCATTAATGGCTTGTCCTTCTGGGTTATTAGGGTTGATTATTATTATATATAACTATTACGACAGTCTAACAACCACGATGTTGCTATCGGTATGGCTTTGCTTCCACCGGAACGTTGAGGATGTTTAACTAGCACATCTATACCCAGTGTAGCCTAAAAAGCATCTGTGTTATAATATATTACCACCAGGGTAGCCTAAGAAGCGGCTGTGTTATGGTTTATATATATGCACTTGCAATCATGAGATCAAATGAATAACTCAAGTATTCCTCATGAATGACTTGTCCTTCTGGTTTGCTTGGGTTAATCAATTGACATAGATATAACCGGTGTAGCCTAAGAAGCAGCTGTGTTATAATATATTACCACCAGTGTAGCGTAAGAAGCAGCTGTGTTATGGTTTATATACATCAGACCTGCTTGTTGACTTTCCAGTAACATGAGAGTTAATTGTTGTGAGGTAGCATTTCCAAAATTTAACCAATATAAAGCATATGGTATCCTTAAGCTGAAGGGTATCTTTCATATTTCTGTCATTAATCTGTTTTATTTACGTACTTTATTATCTCTGCACTTTATTTCCGCATTGCTTTTATTTAAATAAACTAGTTATCAATCTAAGCTCGTATCACAAGCTATCAAACATCACACTACTTCAAACAACTATTTTACTATTTTAACTTTTTATTTTTATTTTCAACAAGAATTACTAAACTCTCTGTGGGATCGATACTTGGACTTAAAACCGAGAAAAATACAATTTGACCACTTATACTTAGGTGTATAATATAATATAATTCAGATCACTAAAAAGTGCGAATCACATAACTTGTGTACATTTAATTACAGGACCCATCTGAAGCCCAATATACCACAATTTATACTCCATTATTGTCCATTTACATCATTTGAATAAAAGGACAAAAAGCCCGAAAGCATGACAAATCATTCTTAAAAAATTAGATTTTTGGAAAAGCTACCGGAAACTTACCTGTAACCTACCGGTAGGTTTTACGTACTGGAAAACTCCTACCTGTAATCTACCTGTAACCTACTGGTAGGTTTTGCCTCTTTTCCTACAATTCTTCTTTTTTTTCATTTCTAATTCATTCCAAAACCAACCCAAACTCATACAGCATATATTTGTACATTAAACATAGGTGATACAAATTATATTACAATCATTTTCAGACGATTACATGCCCAAAACATTAATTTCACACATATTTTACAAAATACGGTTTAAAGCCACAAGTCACCCTTTCTTCATCCCTAAGGCCCTTAATGAGAGTCGTCCATTGACTTGATGTGATGTGTACACCCAAGTGCAGGCGGTCAAGTTGTAGTAATAATTCAGTTATGTCCGACGTCAAATTCACAAGGAACTATTGTTGGTGATTTAAAGTAATTGGTGACAGAGACCATGTGATTGTAACCTTTGAGATTTAAGGTGATGATATTTAGAGATTTACCTGGGCCAAATATATCATTTTTTCCAATAAGTTTTTCTAGACAAAATATAAGATAAATTCAAATGTAAACAGTCACCCTTTAGCTCGAGGATCTGAACATGTACTTAATCATCTGATTTATTATACTTGTGCTAGGTAACTCAAATAAATCCCATGTCAATAGCAAGTTAATCAGAAGATAAAGGTGAATTTTGAGAATTAAGCACATGGTTTCGATGCCTTTCTAAAAGTTTACAAGATTTATCTGTGTCGATACTCAACCTGTCTACAAACAAGCAAGTGTTTCTACAAAGCATCCAATCATTGCATTAATATTCTATCTTTTTAGATGAAGGTCAATAATGGTGAAGATTGAAGGGTAGTCATGAAGATCTAGCTAGGGTACTTGCCTTGAATCAATGAGTCTTTCTATACAAGAATCATCTATGTTATAGAAAGTACTCACGGTTATACAAAGTACCTTAGCTTTGCTAGATACAGTCAATCATTCAATAAGCAAGTGAAATATAAAGCATTTAAGTATAAATGAAATGCACAAAAATAACTTTTGGATAATTTTTACATGTTCATCACCTCTTACTAAAGAGTAAATGAGAAACTACTCACTCTTCATGGCTTTGGCAAAGCTAGAAAAGTGAGTGATGTTCACCCCTCCGAGTAGAGGAATTACAATGTAAAGCACAATAAGCGAGGAGCCGATCTTCGACAAAGAATGAGTGAATCACGTTCCATCCTTGACGGCTTTGGTAAAGCTCTAGAAAAGTAAAAGAGTTTCACTCCTCTAAGGGAAGAAGGAAGCTCAAGCAATGGAAGTAAAAGACAATTAATGAAAGTAGAATAAAGCTATTCACTTTTGGAGGGTTTCCACCACAACCAAAAGGTGATCTACCTTCCTTTTTGAACGTAATTGAAAGCCTAAGTCTAAGACTAATTCTATAACAAGCTATACAAGTGGGAGTCTAAGCCTCCATCCAAGCTCTCTAGTCTAAGGAAAAAAACTTCTCCCTTGAAGCTCCAACAATGGGAATATTTATAGGTAAAGAGGAGGGGATAAAAGGGTGTGAAAGAATAGTGTTGGCATTGAAAGTCCTACTAAAAGCCATCCACTCTACAGCCTGTCTTGGGAAATCGTTCGAACATTGTCGACATTGAAACATTGTTACTATCTTTGTTTGATGGGCGTTCGAATGTGGAGATGCAGTTTGAATTCCCCACTCAAGTGGCATGTGTTCTTCTAGAGATCTTCTTCCATACGTCTTGAACTATTGCCCTTGCACTCATTAGCTTGGACGTTTGAACGGTGGTACTCAAGTACCTCCATGTTTTCCTTCTTAACTATAGCATGCCATGTCTCAGCATTATGATCTTTAAATAATTCAAATGAACGTTCGAACATGAGTTGGCATTCGAACGTTCTTGCTTTGTTCCAAACTTTTCCAATTTTGTCCCCCAATATGCTGGTGTTACATTCAAGTTTTATATTTGTTGCCCTTGAGCCCTTGTTCACTTTAGGACCTAGAATGTCATCATTTAAACTCCATCAAAGTATAATTAGTCTTAAAAAGGCATAGTGATATGCTAATTTTAACTACTAATCACACCCCCAACCTAAATATTGCTAGCCTCTAGTAATATAACAATAATTGAATGTAAATCTATTTCTAATACCTTTTTCGTAGGTCATCTGGTTGCATTTAGAGTATGCAACAAGTCGTTGAACCACTAGGTTTACCCTAGTGGACGAGTGTTATCTCGTAAAGATTTTCAGTGAAGCTACCCACAAACTTCAGTTGAATATATTTGTAGGCCTATGTGTAGGTGGGATTGCTGGTTAAAGTAAGTTAGCATCATGGTCGTTAGGACACCCATCCTCAATTTCGAATCATATCTCACACTCTTCTCTTTCATAGGTATTTATTCTATACAAAAATTAGCATTTGTCACATTGACATTTGGGATTCATTGTGTAGTAGGAATGATCATTCTAGAAATAAAAAATTGTTATATAACAAACATTCCACTGTGCCACCTTCCATGGATAACTTTGATTTCACAAACCTCTCTTAGAAATTTCCTCAACAAAAATTCCCTCTGATTATAGTGACTTGCCTCTCAAAGGGCATGTGATCAAAGGATGGCCAATCAAAAAATCAAATGCACAATTAGAATGGGAGTGAAGCTTATAGAAAGTAGACTAATTATGTTCTTGGCATAATCTCATGGAAGAATATCGACACAATTAAAGAAATACTATTTAACAAACCCCAACTTTTGGTTGACAACACACACATGTATCAAATTTGAGATCAACTAGGGCCTTTTATTGGTTGTGATGTGGCCAGAGGTCAGTGGCAAACAAAACAATGTCAATTGTATTCAAAAGCAATCCCCTTTTTATGTAGCACCCCCTCTTTCTCACTTTTTGACATTTTGCCTAGAAATGGTATTTTTTTTCTTTCTTTTTTCTCATTTTTCATTTTCTTGGCAATATTCTATTTATTTGGTCCTTTTTCACTTTCGGCTTTTTCCCCTATTTTTCTTTCATTCACTAGTAGCCATTATTGTCTTTTTCCTTTCTCTTGTTTTCATATATCATACTAAGAGATAAGAGGGTGTACAAAAATTAGATAGTAAGGCATATCAAGTATATTTTCTTGTGGTTTGGTTATCATATGGGTTTCTTGAAAAATAAATCATTCATTGAAGGCTCAAGCATGGTTAAATAGAGATATAATTTTGTAAAACAAATGGCTAAGTCTCAAAATCAAATCAAAGATGGCCTAATATCCTTTGTCAAGTATGTGCAAATGTATGTGTCATATGAACAAGTTTCTTGTGGGATATGTCAATAGATCGTTTTGTTGAGTCAATCAAAGCAAGCTTGATGAGATTATTCAAAACTTGAAAGTGAAAGACCTTACTTGAGTAAATGCTGATTTCCTCTCAAAAGCATTGCAAGGCTCAAAACTTACTGTGGTATCTTTTGTTATCTCTACTGGTTATGTTGGGTTTTTCAGGGAATGTCGATTATATATCAATTCCATTTTCAAGTCCAATCATCTTGTACCTTAAGAATAATGAATACCAATGTACATTTGATAGTTAAGTATAGAGAAAATACCACTTTTCCAAGGAATGTGGGTTTAAGTCAAGATTGCTAAGTTAGGTGTCAAACCGATCATGTGATTAGTTACTTTAACAAACAGTCTTAGAATCCACATTTGTTCTATCATTCATTAACACATAACAATATAATGCTAATTCTACACATGCATGTAAACAGATAAAAGTGATAAACTAAACCGTTCATTTCACAAAATATGATAGTTTAGCCCAAGAACAACATATTCAAATTATCCAACCAAAGAAGTAACAAAACACACAAAAAAATTTAAATATCCACAAAAGACCGGAAAGAAGAAGCTTATCCACAAAAGAAGAAACAAACATTCAACTCAAGAATAGAAATCTCACTCTTACTCTCCTCCAACTCCACCACCTCCACCCCTCAGAAGGCGAACAATCTTATCCTGCTTAGCTTCGATGCTAAGCACGATATCTCTAAGTGAGCATCGAGTGCTGGTGCTAGGTCTTGCCTCCTATGGCTACTCCTGGGCTCTCTCAATATCTAACTCTCTCTCCTCCTCCTCATCAAGTACATCCTGCACCTCGTCAACTCCTTGGGTAAGGGGCACCTCCTGTCTGGTTACCAAGGCACCACTATGACCTTGGCTTCATCAAAAAGAAGCCTTGTTAAGTGGTCCCATCGGCCCTTGTATCTTCATCTCTGGACTCACCCTAATCCCGTGATCCTTGCATATCTCAGTCACCAGGGTGCCAAAAGGGAGCGAGTTTCTCTTCACATTGCATCCCTTCTTCATCTATGCCAAAATCAGGGATGGGAGGTCTATGTTGTGGCCTTTCCCAAGTGCATATAGTAGACTGGCCATTTCAGGGAGGATCTTGTTCTTTCATCCAATTGGGGCAAAGTTCAAAACCGCAATCAAATTCAACAATTTGTACTTATCAGTCAATTCCCCTTGTTGGAAAAATCTCCGTCTAGTCCAAGAAAATGTAGTCATTCCTGTTAGCTCTGACCCCACAATGTTCATTGCCACGTTCTTCCTTGGGGGGCTAGGTAGGATGGGGTACCCGAGGCACCTCTTGCCTCATCTCCCATATGTAATCTTCATCCACGTCGATGTGAGTCCCCCTCACATAACTTTTGATAGCTCCATTGACTATTTCAGCGTTGGAGTAAAAGTCCCACACCAACTGAATCACAGCCTCTCCACTATTTTGCAAGTACAACACCCTACCCCACCTCTCCATATCTGTAAAGATTCCCAACTCTGCAAAGTCACTCAAAATCACATCCTGCTCACATAACACAACTTGGTTTCGATAAACTTTTTTGTACCTGTTTGCTTTGAGCGTGGTGGGCAAGTTGGTTCGATCATATTTTCACGTAATGGGCCTCCCCTCTCTCTCCTCAATGACTTCTTCCACCATATTAGGCTCTTGGCTTAGTGGGTTGCGCCTAGTAGGGAGCTTGACTCTTAGAGGCATGGTTTTTTAGGTTTGGGGGTGTTAGGGATTGGAAAACTTGAATTTCTTGTGAGAATGATGATTTTTGATGTGGGAATGGTTTTGGGATGGTTGATTTTAGGTAGAAATGAAGAATAGGTGTGTTTTGAGGCTTGGAAAGTGAAATGTCACCTTAAGGTTTGGAGGTTTTTTGAAGTTTTAGGGGATTTTGAATTGGGAAATATGAACCAGGCTTTTATAGCTTGAGAGTTGATGTTCGAACGTCAATGACATTCGAACGTGTGTAGAAGGATTTTAAAAAGATTGTTTGAATGTGGGTGACATTTGAATGTGTTGAGCTCCAAGTACTTTTTAGTTATGTCAGAGACTAAAGCACTGTAAGCTCATGGCGTTCGAACGTTCTATTGGCGTTCGAACGTAGTGTTCCCATTCAAATGTTCTATTGGCATTTGAACGTAGTAAGCTCCCAGTATTATTATGTTTTCATCAAAGTCCAAAGTACTATGAGCATCCAATGTTTGAACGTTCGATGGCAATCAAACGTGGAGAGCTCCCAGTACTTTTCAGTTCTCATCAAGGGCTTCATCAGAGGTTGAGTACTGCGAATAAGTGACGTTCAAACATAACCTGACATTCGAACGTCAAGTAAAAATCAAAAAATTTTATGCGAATTCATGTACACATTAAAGGAAAGCTATACACACAAATTTGATCTAAAAATTCATGGTGTCTCAGGATAAATCCTTGCCCACGTTTAAGTTGGTATATTAAGACATTCCTTACTTGGCCCATATTTTTATTTCAGTCAAAACAATTTGTACAAAAAGATTTTTTCACTTTTTACAAAACTTCGGACCCTTGGCTTTTATCCCTACATCACAATTTTCCATATTTTTGAAAAAAAAGTAATCTAATCTGAGTCTTCCTCTGTCTTTGTGTCATTCAAACAACCAGTGACTTTTCCAATTTTTGCTAAATGTCGTCGTGCCAAAAGGCTTGGTGCCTGTAAACAGTGTGACAGAGTCTTTCACAAGAAAAGATATAATTGGTGCTCTGAACCAATTTCTAGTCGCGCACTCGATCGACTAAACTGGATAATGAATGGGTTGAGTAAGGATTACCCTGAGATGCCATGCTATTCTAGTACTTTACTTAACCGATTTGTGAGACAGGAGATTGGGTGTACACCCAAGTGCAGGCGGTCAAGTTTTACTAATAATCTGGTTAAGTAAAGTACCAAAATAGTATGGCGTCTCAAGGTAATCCTTACTCTGTCCATTCACTATCCAGTCTAATCGATCGAGTGCACGACCAAAAATTGATTTAGAGCACCGATTATATCTTTTCTCGTGAAAGACTCTGCCACACTATTTATAGGCACCAAACCTTTTGGCACGACGGCGTTTAGCAAAAGTGCTTCTGTCACAGAGGGGTTTCGCTTGCTCTTTTCGAATCTCATTTTTTCTTACCAATCTTGCTTTTCTCTCATGATTGCAGCATGCACATCAGATGAAAAAGTGCGTAGAACTCCCAAACTAGACCAAAAAAGTTTGACATCCAGGCTTTCAAAACAATTAAGACTCACTATCTGGTTCTTTAACGTCTGCCAGTCACAAAGACGATTGAAGCTGACTCACAGACATGATCATCAATTTATACAAGATAAGAGGAAAGATACACAATATTATTAGAAACAACAAAAACAAAAACCAAAATAAACAAAAAAAATTTAATAGCACAAAATATGAACTGTAGTTCTCACCCCCCATCCTAAACTGAACGTTGTCTCCAATGTTTCAAATTTATCTGTATATGGAGCTTGGAGATGAGGTTGAAAGGTAGAGATTTGTTCATCTGTCAAATCCAATAAGCAAAATACACAATTTAATCATCTTTATGCAGATCTGGGTTCTAGGTTGGTTGGTAAGCCTTGTTTGTGAGTGAGAAGAGAAGTAGAACACCCATAAACAAATACAAAATCAAAATACAAAGCATGAAACAGAGTATTGTGTCTATGAAGTATGTGGTCATGGGGCTGCTCAGTCGTGTTTGCGAAAAATAGTTAACAACAAAGAAAAAGAAGAAGAAGAAGAAAAAGGAAAAGGGGCAACGACGGGTGGAAAAAGAGGAAAAGGAGTGGTGGCCTTATAAAGGCATTTTCATGGGTCAAATTTGGTCAAGTTCTGTTTGAATCGACCCCTTTTTCTGTCAGTAGGCGCAAATCTCAAAGGAATCTTCTAGATCCATTAAAAGAATGGTTTCCACATTTTTAACAAAATCCTTCAAAAATGGTTTCAACCGATGACCATTAATAGTAAAGATATTACAGTTTGATGGGTTTTCTACTGCTACTACTACTGCTCTATGTTCAAATACTCTTTTGACGATGTAAGGCCCAATCCACCTTTACCTCAGCATACCAAGAAAGAGGTGGAGCATTGAATTAAACAACAGGACTTTTTGGGAAGGAACAAAGTATTTCGTTACAATATTTTTGTCATGAAATATTTTCATCCTTTCTTTTGCAATTTTTACATTGTCATATGCCTCATTCCTTAATTCCTCCAATTCATTAATCTGTAGTTTTCTTGAAATTCTAGCCTTGTCTAGGTCAAAGTTCATTGCTTTAATGGTTCAGTATGCCCTATATTCCAATTTCGTAGGCAGGTGATACAACTTGCCATAGACTAATCGATAAGGAAACATGCCCAAAATTATTTTAAAAGTAGTGTGACACGCCCAGAGTACATCTGTTAGTCTTCACGAGCAATCTTTGAGGTCTAAATTTACCATTGTTTCCAAAATTAGTTTGATCTCCCGATTAGCCAATTCTACCTGTCCACTGGTCTATGGATGATAAGGGGTTATAATTTTCTAAAATATCAAGTATTTTTTCATTATGTTCCAGAAATGAAGATTGCAAAAGCAAGCACCCCATCACTTATGATTGATTTTGAAATTCCAAATCAGGACAAAATGTTTTCTTTTAAAAATTTGATTATCATTTGGTGATCATTATTCCAGCATGAAATTGCTTCAACCCATTTGGACACATAGTCTACAGCTACAAAAATGTATAGAAAGCCAAAGGAAGGGGGAAATGGTCCTATAAAATCGATGCCCCAATGGTAAAAAATTTCAATCACTAGAATGGGGTTTAAAGGCATCATGTTTCTTTTAGAAATGCTTCCCAACCTTTGTCATCTATCGCATGCCAAGCAAAAAGTATGGACATCTTTGAAAAGTGTGGGCCAACAAACTGCACACTGCAAGATTTTTGCAGCGATTTTTCTTGATGAGAAATGCCTACCACATGCTTCAGAATGACAAAATGATATTACCTGTATGCTCTCATGAGTAGGGATGCAACACCTCATGATTTGATCCTTACAGTACTTAAAAAGTTATGGATCCTCTCAAAAGAAGTCATGCACGTCCCTCAAAAATTTCTTTTTTGTCCATTATGGTAAAGGACGGAGGGAGCGTACCAGTAGCAAGGAAGTTAGCAATATCAGTGTACCATGGTGTCTCATCAATCATAAACAATTGTTCACCAAAATTTGAACGTTGCATGCTCAGTGAACATAGTAACAAAAGAACCAACAAGATAAGAATGAAATTTCTCCAAAACAAAAACTACAACAAGCAATTCCTTTTTAGTAGTTGAATAATTCATTTGGGCATCATTTAACGTTTTTCTTGCATAGTAAATCACATGTGGTTTCTTATCTTTTCTTTGTCCCAACACAACACCTACAACATAATCATTTGCATCACACATTAGTTCAATTGGCAGAGTCCAGTCAGGGGGTTGCATTATTGGGGCAGAAATTAGCATACCTTTAAGCTTGTCAAAAGCTTTATGGCATGCTTCACTCCACACAAAAATTACATCCTGACTTAAGAGATGACACATGGGTTTAGCTCTGGTACTAAAGTCTTTTATGAACCTCCTATAAAACCCTGCATATCCTAGGAATGATTGGACATCCTTTACAATCTTCGAAATGGGAAAATTTTCAATCAGATTAATTTTTACCTTGTCAACTTTCATGCCCTCAGACGACACAATGTGACCTAGGAAAAATGTCTTGTGTTACCATGAAATGGCATTTCTCCCAATTGAGTACCAAATTGGATTCCTGACATCCTACCAATACCTTCTCTAGGTTGGCTAGACATAAATCGAACGAGTCACCATATACAGAGAAGTCATCCCTGAACATTTCAAAAAATTTCTCAACTATGTCAATAAATAAGCTTAGCATGCATCTTTGGAATGTTACAGGAGCGTTACAAAGTCCAAATGGCATCCTTTTGAATGCAAAGGTGCCGAAGGGGTATGTAAATGTGATTTTCTCTTGGTCATCTACTGCTATCTCAATTTGATTGTACTTGGAATATCCATCTAGGAAACAGTAAAATTCATGCCCTGTAATTTTCTCAAGAACCTGGTCAAGAAAAGGAAGAGGAAAGTGTGGCCTTTCCTACTTATCAAATTGAGTTTGCGATAGTTTATGCACATTCGCCATCCTGTAATGACTCGTGTTGGTACTAGTTCATTGGCATCATTTTTTACTATTGTGACCCCAGACTTTTTGGGCACAACTTGGGTTGGACTAACCTATTTGCTATCGGATATGGGAAAGATTATCCCGGCATCTAAGAGCTTGAGTATCTCCATTCTTACCACTTCCTTCATGTGAGGGTTTAGTCGTCACTGCATTTGACGAGAGATGAATCCTCTTCAAGGTATATAACATGATTGCAAATTAATAGGCTTATACCTTTCAAGTCAGCAATGGTCCACCCAATGGTGCTTTTATGGCTTTTAAGAACTTCAATCAGTTTAGACTCTTGCATGTCCGTAAGCCTATATGAAATTACCACTGGGTATGACTTGTCCTCTCCCAAGAATGCATATTTGAGGTCAGATGGGAGATGTTTCAATACAGGCTTTGGTGGCCTGACACTTGATGAGAGTGTCTTTGTGTCACTTGGTGAAAGTTCCTCAAACTTGGGGGCCCATGTCTCAACAGCATGAGTGGGGCAATTCTTTGGATAATCATCTGTTGTCTCAGATGTGATAGATTCTAACAAAGAGGATTCACTAGGGTTTTCACAGAATATGTTATTTGGATATTCATGAACCAACAACTCAATAGAATTTATTTCTCTCACTTCATTGTTCTCTCCAGGATGTTTAACAAGATTGAAAATATTCAGCTCAAGAGTCATATTCCCAAAAGTCAATTTCATGACTCTATTCCTACAATTGATTAATGCATTGGAGGTTGCTAGGAATGGTTGACCAAGAATAACGGAAATTTAGTTCTCTAAATGCATTGTTGGCTGAGTATCTAGAACAATGAAGTCAACGGGAAAGATAAAATTGTCCACTTGGACAAGTACATCTTGAACAATGCCTCTTGGGATTTTAACAGACCTGTTTGCCAATTGGAGTGTAACACTGATGGGTTTGAGTTCACCCAGACCCAACTACTGGTAAACAAAGAAAGAAAGCAGATTGACGCTTGCCCCAAGATTGAGTAGAGCTTGTTCTATTCTAAAGTTTTCAATGACACATGACACAGTTGGACACCCAGGGTCCTTGTATTTTGGAGGGGTTTTGTGTTGAAGCAAAGCATTGGTTTATTCTATCAAGAAGGCTATTTTTTAGACATTCTGGCTTCTCTTTACTATGAACAAGTCTTTTAGAAACTTCACATAAGACGGAACCTGTTTCATTGCATCCAAAAGGAGGATGTTGATCTTTACTTACTTGAAAAACTCATAAATTTATGGTTGGTTATTCAACTTCTACACAGTTTTGAGTCTATGCAGAAAAGGAGCATGAATAGGACACAAAGGTTCCTTTTCTTTTGACCGTTTTGGTTCTTGTTCAATCATAGGCTCAAGCTCTTCCTTAATCACAAGTTCAAGCTCTACTGGTGCATTGACTGGCACTAACTCAGGTTTTGGCTTGGGAATTAGCATGTCTCTAATGGTCTTGTCAATCACCTTGCCACTTCTCAGTGTAGTGACAACTTGGGCTTGGTCTTGTTGGGTTTGCATGATTGAAGGATTTTTTTACCTGAAATTAGCCTTGTGGTGGTTTTGGTTGGGCAGGAAACTTGTCCTTCTCATGTGTGCTCATGGATTGGGTCAATTTTTTGGATGTGGCTGTTGATATCCTCGAAAGATTGGGTGGTATGTGCCTTCAAATCGGTGAAGGCCTACGTGGAATAAGTATTGTAGTTTGTTTAGGTTTGCATGAATTGGTTCAGTGTATCTTCAAGGTTCCTCTTATGTGGTGGTTGGTATGGTTGATATGCAAGAGGTCATTGAGGTGGTGGTTGTGAATTTTGTGGATTCATGGGAGTTGGTTGTGTGTTCCTCCAATTGAAATTTGGGTGATTTCGCCACCCTAGATTGTATGTTTCAGAATAGGGGTTAGAATAAGGCTTGTTGAAGTTAGAAATTGCATTTGCTTGTTCTAAAAAGACCTCTTTGAATGCAGGAATGGAAGGACACTCCCTAGTAGGGTGTTCAGTCAATGCACAAATCCTGCACACTTGTTCTATTGGAGGACCAACATCAACTTGATGAACATTTTTCATCTCTAAAGCTTCAAACTTTTGAGATAGGGTGGACATTTTTGCTCGTAGGTCATCATCCTCTTCCAAGACATACTTACACCCTTGCGAAGTAGATGGTCTAGTTTCAGTGGTAGGAGAAGCTGAGTCCTGCATCTGAGAACTATCAGATATGGTACGAAAAAAATTAAATGCCTCCTCCCAAACTCTTTCCCACGAATTCTCCTTCAGCCATCCTTTCAACAAACTGACATAGTCTTCTAGGCAAAGAAGAAAGAACTTTATAAAAAATTCATTCAGTAATGCCTGCCAGATAGGGATTGAAAGGGCTTTTAAAGAATTTAGCCATTGTTTAGCTGTGTCCCTTAAAGTGAAAGGAAAAAGTTTTAACTTGGCCAACTCAGTGTTGTCTTGAAATGTTCCACATACTTCCTCAAAATTTATGTGCAGATATGGATTTTTTGGTTCGAGCCCATGAAAGAGAGGGAGTAGTTGAACTGTTCCCGTCTTTATAGTAAGGAGGGGCGCATTTGTAGGAAAGATAAAACAAGAGGGGACACTATTTCTTATAGGATGTAGGTAATCCCACAATGTTCGAATGTTTGGCACCTTGCCCTCTCTCACAGGAACTTCTCATTGTCTCTCATTATTTTTCATATTATTATCAAAAAGGTCTGCTACTGATCTAGATGAAGATGGTTCAAACTGATTCACAGGTCCAATAGATTCTACTGGTAAATTTTGAAAGTGAGGATCGTCCTCAGACATAAAAAAAAATAAAAAAATATTATACACAGTAAATCAAAGAAAGAATATATACAAAATGGAAGGTCTTCTTCTTACCTTTTACCTTAAAACACCTTTTGTAGTTCTCCGGCAACGGCACCAAAAACTTGACTTGATTTGATATGTGTACACCCATGTGCAAGCGATCAAGTTGTAGTAATAATCCAATTAAGCCTAGAGTCGAATCCATATGGAACTATTGTTGGTGTTTTGAAGTAAGTAGTGACGAAGACCATGTGATTGTAACCTTTGAGATTTAAGGTGATGATGTTTAGAGATTTTCCTAGGCTAAATACATCATTTTTTCCAAGAAGTTTTTTTAGACAAAATATAAGATAAATTCAAATATAAACAGTCACCCTTTAGTTCAAGGATCTGGACATGTAATTAATCATTTGGTTTATTATACTTGTGGTTGGTAACTCAATTAACTCCTGAGTCAACAACAAGTTAATCAAAAGATAAAGGTGGATTGTGAGAATTAAGCACATGGTTCCAATGCCTTTCTAGAAGTTTACAAGAATTGTCTATGCCAAAACTCAACCCATCTACAAACAAGCAAGTGTTTCTACAAGGCATCCAACCATGGCGTTAATATTCCATCCTTTTAGATGAAATTCAATAATGGTGAAGATTGAAGGGTAGTCATGAAGATCTAGCATGGTGTACTTGCCTTGAACCAATGAGTATTTCTATACAAGAGTCATCTATGTTATAAAAAGTACTCACGGTTATACAAAGTACCTTAATATTGCTAGATACAGTCAATCATTCAATAAGCAAGTGAAATATAAAACATTTAAGCATAAATACAATGCATAAAAATAACTTCTGGATAATTTGTACATGTCCATCACCTCTTACCAAAGAGTGAACGAGAAACTACTCACTCTTCATGTCATTGGTAAAGCTAGAAAAGTGAGTGATGCTCATTCCTTCAAGTAGAGGAATTACAAGGTAAAGCACAATAAGCGAGGAGCCGATCTTCGACAAAGAATGAGTGAATCACATTCCACCCTTCACAGCTTTGGTAAAGCTCTAGAAAAGTGGAAGAGTTTCACTCCTCTAAGGGAAGAAGGAAGTTCAAGTAATGGAAGTGAAAGACAATTAATGAAAGTAGAAGAAAGCTAGTCACTTTCGGAGGGTTTCCACCGTAACCAAAAGATGATCTACCTTCCTTTTTGCAAGTAATTGACAGCCTAAGTCTAAGAATAATTCTATAACAAGCTATACAAGTGGGAGTCTAAGCCTCCATCCAAGCTCTCTAGTCTAAGAAAAAAAACTTCCGCCTTGAAGCTCCCACAATGGGAGTATTCATAGGCAAAGAGGAGGGGACAAGAGGGTGTGAAAGAATAGTGTTGGCATTGAAAGTCCTACTGAAAGCCATCCACTCTACAGCCTGTCTTGAGACAATGTTCGAACATTGTCTGGCGTTCGAATGTTGTTATTCTCTTTGCTTGATGGGCATTCGAACCTGGAGATGCAGTCTAAATTTCCCACTCAGTGGTTTGTGTTCTTCTGGAGATCTACTTTCATACGTCTTGAACTACTTCCCTTGGTGGAGGAGAACGTTCAAATGTGTTTGGACGTTCAAACTTGGTACTCAAGTACGTCTATGTGTTTCCTTCTTAACTGCAACACGCCATGTCTCAGCATTATGATCTTTAAATAACTCAAAGGAACATTTGAACATACTTGCTTTGTTCCAAAATTTTCCAATTTTTGCCCCCCAATTTGCTGGTGTTACATTCAAGTTTGATATTTGTTGCCCTTTAGCCCTTGTTCACTTTAGGACCTGAAATGGACCTGCATTCCTACCGAAAACCTACCTGTAACCTACTGGAAAACTCCAACCTGTTACCCACCGAAAAACTCGTACCTATAACCTACCTATAACCTATTGGTTTTGGAATGAATTGTAAATGAAAAAAAAAAAAAGAAGAATCGTAGGAAAATAGGCAAAACCTACTAGTAGGTCCATAAAAACCTACCAATAGGTTTTCCAAAAATTTGAATTTTTAAGAATTATTTGCCATGCTTTCGGGCCTTATATCCTTTATTCAAATGATGTAAATGGACAATAATGGAGTCAAAATTTTGGTATATTGGGCCTCAAATGGGTAATGTGATTAAATGTACACATGTTATGTGTTTGGGAGTGCCCGGTACAAGGGAGACTCTACCCAAACTGCGTGTTTTTTTTGTGTGATCCCGATTAAGGGGGTGCTATTGATATGATGTCGGATTGTGCGATGATCGTGGGTACTTCTATGGGTTGATGGGTGGTCAGCGATTGATAAAGGACCCCCAGTTTTAGGGGCGTCACATATCATGTAATTCAAGATATTCATTAAACAAAACTCATATTCCTATTAGCTATTCAAGGCTAGTCTCAATGCCAAAACTCACCAAGGTACTCACAATTAGAAGAGAATTCTCTGATTGTCATAGTTGTTCCACTCATACATATATGTGAGGATCGAATTTATATACTCAAAGCAAATTGTACTCACATATGTCTCAAAATTTAAGAGCGTAGATCAAATGGGACAATCTTGGCATAATCCAGTGAAAAAATGTTAAGAGGCATAAAAGTATTGCAGTTGGTATACCTTTTAGACATTGAAGCATACACACTTAACCATACCTCCTAAAATCAAATAGGACATTATCCGGTTATAATGGGGCCTTGGGTGAAGGTTTACGAAATGAAGGAATTACGAATTTAAAAGGGTTATCCCATAGACAATTTTTGTATTCCACATAAACTTAACCCTTCTTTTGATATATTCTTCCTTCATAAGTCTTTAGCTTTCTCATTTTCAACATTTTTTGTAACATCTTTCTCAATCTTTTCTTTTTTTCATCTTTTTCATTCATTCATGATTGAACATTCCACCTCAATCCCAACATATATCAACTAAATATCAACCTAGGGATAACCAAGGTAAGATATATATATATATATATATATATATATATATACTTGGCTTGGCTATTATTTGAGGTAAAGAAATGAATAGTTATACTAACTCAATCACAGATCCTAGAGACAATGCAAAGGAAGAATAAGGTTAAGGCTCAATAAAAATTGAAAGAAGGCCTAAGATCATATTTCAAAAAGAATGGAGAAGTGCTGCTATTTATTGAGATATAACCAAAACAATTACTCCTATGCTCCTAACCAAAACTAGAATAATGAGATTATTGAAAAAAAAATGGGATTGAAACAAATTTCATATGAATAAATGTGTTATAACCCTCAAAAAATGGTAGAAACTATGCTCCTATGGTATTATACAGGTATCTCTACTATAGACATCAACCTCTTTCAAAACATGATTTTCATTCCATGAATCTCAACATAATTTACCTGCTTCTTGTCAACAAAGTTTGAGTTTCTAATCTGACCTGATTTATGTCATACACCCTAGTATAAGTGATCAAATTACAATATTTCTTGATTAATTCCGAGGTCGAACCTGTGACACCCCAAAATCCGGGAGTCCGTTGCTTACCCATCAACCCGCGGAATACCCGTAGATACCGAGTAATTCGATATCACCCCCATTATGCTCCATTTACCGGGAACCATAATTTTGACGAAATTTGGGCAGAGTCTCCTTTGTATGAGAAGCTCTACCCAAAACTCAACCTGTGCAATTATATAACAACAAGACCCATCCGAGGTCCAATATTAAATAATGACCACACCGGGTCCAATTATAAAGTAACCGGGTCCAATTATCCATATTTATATCAACACATGCAAGGTTAGTTTAATAATAGTCTATATAAGTTTTATTACAATTATTTGCAAAAGATTACATGCCCAAAACATTATTTCCACAAATGTTTTACATTATCACAAAATAAAGCCACATTCGGCTTTCTTCAAACATGAGGGTCCAAAGTAGAGCCATCCACCGGTGTATCTCTCCCACCTGAAATATTTTTCCGTATAGGGTGAGCCAACGCCCAATAGAATAATCACTACAGAGGCTACTCTCCACCTTAGGTGCATATGTGGTGTGTATAAGCAACAAACAACATTTAACAATCATTCCATACAAGAATATGCATTAATGTGGAATGTAATCATGTCATGCCATGAAATGAGATGATACTTTTTTTTTTGTCAAATGAGATGATACTCAGTCATGCACTTAAACCCAAGTCATCACCGAATCCCACGACACAATGCAATGCCAAGGTATACTGAATCCGTTAATTGACGAAAAAATTCACCAAATGATCGTTTGAAATAAAAGTTGTTTTATTATAAAACCAAATCATTGATGGGTGTTACTCATTGTATGAGTACTTTGTAAATCAAAATTTTGTGTCTTGTTGGGCAACGAATTTTGGATTTTATATCGCCGGTTCCGTACACCATACTACACTTTTCCGAAATTTCACCACAGGGGAGTATATAACCAAGTCATCGGGTCTTGCACCCGAGGGGGGAATCTTCCCCTTCTTGCTATACCCGACACAAGTTTTTCTTTCATGCAACCATGTGACTCATTCGGATTTTTAGCCCAACTTTCCCGAATCCACCCATCAATCACCAAGAATGGTGTTTGATTAACCATGCATACACACACCCACATTCATGACTCATGCCCATGAATGTGATGTCATGTTTCCGTGCATATGCAATGTGATGCACCGTTGCACAACAACATAATGTTCAATATGCTATGAATGACAAATGAATAATTTCCAACTCATCCATGGTAAATTATATCCTAAGCATATAAATATCATATTTGTCACAATGTCAATATATATCAAAACATGCATATATCAACAAGTACATTTCAATCATAAATCATATCATAAGCTTATGATTTCACATTACCACATTATCCAAGCATGTTATAGCATAATCTCATGCAGTTAACACACTTTATTTCACAAAGGCATTTTATCAAACACCTTAAAGGCACTCAAGTCATATATTCACATAACCATTCCAAGTAACCACATAGCTCAAGAAACAAAACCACTTCAAGATAGAATGTATATTCCATTCATTTCTCATATCCACCAAAACACCAACCTTATGCAAAGGCTATACAACTCCACATGCTTAAACCCCTCTCCTATGAACACCATAGGTTAGAATGAACCAAAGTAGGAAAATCCTACCTCTTGAAGCGTAAATGAATACTAGAACCTCCAAGAACACCCCCAAAATCTCAAGACTTTGATTTCTCTAAAATCTCACCTTTTGATCTTCGGTGAAAATCTTCGTTCTTGGTACCCACGTGTAGCCCTCGTCACATAGAGCAACTTTAATTCTTGCCTCGAGCGATTCCGACCGACGGATCTTCGAGAAATCGAAGGAGAAGGCTTAAGATTTTTGATTTTTCCCTCTTCGCTCTATTTTCTCTCTTAATCTCTGATACAGCCGGCCATAGGGGAGGAAAAAGATGATATTTCAGATATTTTACCCCTATTTATAGTTTTAAAGACTTGGCCCTTGTTGCGCGAAATGTCCTCCTTTGTTCGAGTCCGTTTGTGGCTCTGAAACGATTAAATTTCGTACCGATTTAAGTTCAAAATATTTTATATGAACTTCATTTAAAATATTTTTAAAATTTTAAAATTTTTATAAAAATTTCATTTTTGGGGTTCACCAGACACCCATCACCTTGAAAAACATGAAAAACCCGACTATCTCAGAATTCGATAAAATTTGTCTGGGTAACTAGATTTCGTGAGAGGAATTCAATGGTGAGGTCCATTTCATCATCCAAGGTTTAGAAAAATACCAGTTTTCAACCCGCACTGTAATGGAAAATTACCATTTTGCCCTTTTTTTTATAAAAAGTTTAAATTTTCCCGAGTTTCACAAAACCCACAGGGAGCTAACTGTCGGTATTCAAAATAGAAGCAGTAAAATTGTCGTGTGCAACTGAACAACTTGTGGTGTGAGCTTAGAATTGTCAAATAAATACTTAACTAAAACTTTGAAAAACAATGATAAAAAGGTACTCTTTAGTGAGAGGATCCAACATGCTTTATACTGTTTATTCATGAAAATGCCACCTTACAACGATCAACTCCTTTTCCAATAGAAATCTAACCAATAGGTTTGATGTATATTGAACCATAACATAACAACTGATTAGGCTAGCTAGAAGGTCTATTTACCATGCAAAAATCAAATAACCCGAAGGTGAACCATTTAAAAGGTTTACTCTAGCTATTTAATCAATAGGTTGATGATTCAACGGAGACAGATTTCCAATTTATGCATTAACTATGGAGGGATTTAACTCGTCTATAACCAATCTCTTGACTGTTACAGAAAGCCCAACTACGTACATTACTGTATCATGCATGAAGTGCAAAATAATTATAGATAGTATGGTATATAGCATTAAGCTCTGCATGGTGTTCATAACCATGAGCATATTATAAATGTAACCATCTATCAATTAAGGGAGGTTTAAACATTAAAGCATAAGTAAAACACCGGCATTTTCATAATGTAAACAGTATTACACATGCATTCACCCTTCTCCGAAGAGTATAAATGGACTACTCACACCTCATTGTTATAAACGAGCAAAAGGAGTGTATTTATTAACCCTAATTAGTGCATTAACAAAATAGATTATTAGGTTAATTGTGTTAGTTAAATGAACTAAAACAATCAAAGTACGTGAAATTAGGGTTGGTGCGTAAATTAGGGTTAATGCATTACACTTTTATTTCTTCTAAATTTATGTTATTCCTTTTTACTTAGAGGGTTGAACCTCTGCCACTTTTGTGCCCTAACCAGTGATAAGAGTGGTGGTATTTCAACTATTCTTCGGGGAAGGATTATCTGTATTTTGTTTTGTAATGGAACTATATTGCACCTCTTGCTCATCTATAGCAATGGGGCATGAGAAGTCTGCTTATACCTTTCGGTGAAGGGTGAACATATGTAAGACATTGTTTAAATTATGGAAATGCCAATGTTTTACTGTTATATATACCTCACTAACTATGCTTTAATGTTATATATACCTCACTTATTGATGGATGGATACATTTATAATATGCTCATGGTTATGAACACTAAGCAGTACCTAATGCTATATATTATACTATTTACTAATTATGTACTTCATGCATGATACAATGATGTACGTGATTCAACTTTATGTAACAGTTGATTGATTGGTTATAGATGGATTAGGTCTCAACATAACCAATGTTTTTTATTCAATGCATAAATCAAAATCTCGTCATCAATGAATCATCAACCTGCCAGTTGAATAATTGTAGGGTTCCTCCTGAATGGCTCACCTTCTAGCTCACAAGTGTTGTTTAACTGATGCATGGTACAGACATGCTGATTGAATAATTCAAATATTCCTCCTTAATGGCTTGCCTTCTAGTTAACTTAGATTATTTGATTGTTGCATTGAATAAATACCTATCGGCTAACCTAATCAGTTGTTGGGCATGGTTTAATATACATCATACCTACCAGTTGACTTTCTAGTAAAATGGGGGTTAATTGTTGTAAGGTGCTATTTCCAGTACTTAGCCAATATAATGCATGTAGAATCCCTGAACTGAAGGGTACCTTTTTATTATT
Organism: Ilex paraguariensis; assembly: GCA_963454935.2. Lineage (NCBI taxonomy): Eukaryota > Viridiplantae > Streptophyta > Magnoliopsida > Aquifoliales > Aquifoliaceae > Ilex > Ilex paraguariensis. The sequence continues at coordinate 141,572 of CAUOFW020010601.1, read as the reverse complement.
GCATTTTCATATTTTTAATTAATTTTGTTTTAATTATTCTAAGCTCACACCACAAGTTTTTTCAACTACATTTTGTATCCATAACAACTTCACCATTTTTGTTTTGATTTCCAATATTTAACTCCTTGTGGGTTTGACCTCGGACTTAAACTGAGTACTATATTACAATTTGATCATTTATACTTGAGTGTACAACACTATTCAAACCAATTATGAGTAAAGATTTCTGGCGTCATTGCTTAGGAGTTACGGTGATTTCAAATTGAACAGGGAAGTTGTTTAGTTTGTATTATATGTATATTTATTGTCTGTTGCATTTTCATTGTTAATGAATGTTAATTCATCATTATGGTCTGTAAATCAGTCCAATCCTTCATCTCCATCATCTTCATCTTTGTCACAAGCATCATTTGAATTAAGCATGGCTCATAATAATCAATAAGAACAAGAGGTAGTTCAGAATGTCCGATCATTAAGAGGATATGTGCATCCTGCACGCACAAGTGTCCTGTCATGTTTTACTTTTCCCACAAATGCTCCAAATTTTAACATTATGGTAGGGACAATATAGTTGTTACCACAATTTGATGGTCTGGAGTCTGAAAACCCATATTTGCTTGTTAAAGAATTTAAGGAAGTGGTGCCTTGCAAGATAATTCTGAAATGGCCCGGTTGAAACTTTTTTCTTTCTCTTTGGAGGACAAACATAAACAGTGGCTAAATTCTTTGAAAGCCCAATCTATTTTGAGTTGGCAAGTTTTGCAAACTTAATTTTTGAAAAAAAAATTTCATGTGCATCGCACTAATGCATTGAGGCGTCAAATTATGAATTTTTCTGTAAAAGAAGGGAAAATTTTTTGTCAATGTTGAGAGAGCTTTAATGATATTCTCCAAACTTTCCCACATCATGCATTTGAGAGTTGGACTCTCGTAGGTTTTTTCAATGATGCCCTCCCATCTGCATTACGTCAGTTTGTTGAAATGATGGCCTAGGGAGAATTTATAAGTAATAGTCCATAAGAGGCATTCGAGTTCTTTGATACCATTTTTGAGAGTTCCCAAATGTGGAACTCGGCCTCTCCAAACATTGTTTAGACCAAGCCATCTACATCCCAAGGTGGGAAGTATCTGTTAAAAGAAGATGATGACCTAAAGGCCATAATGGCTACCATGTCCCGAAAACTTAAAGCTGTAGAAATGAAAAAAAATGAAGTAAGTGTCTATAGTGTCTACCACTGAGTAGTCATGTGAAAACTATGCATTGTTAGGACATCCCACGGGGGAATGTCCAACCATTCCTACAATAAAAAAGGCCTTGATGGAATAGTACAATGCCATTTCTAGCTTTAACAAGCCTTATTACAATCCTTATTCCAAAACCTAAAAACCAGGATGGCAAAATCACCCGAATTTTGGTTAAAAAAATACAAAGCCAATGAGTCAAACACAAGGTCCACCCTTAGGTCAACCCCAAACTCAGCAGTCATATAGTTATATCAACCCACACACAAAAGAAGTATAGAGGACACCACCATGAAATAGTTCATTTAGATTCAAATGAGTTTCAATACTCAACATACCCATGCATTTAATGATTTCAATGCCCAAAATTCACAAAGTATTGAATATATCAAGAGTCATCTAGCCAAATTGACCTAGTTCTTGAGCACATCAGAGAAGGGAAAATTCCCATCTCAACCAAAACCCCTATAGAGTCAAAACTAGGCTAATGTTGTGTCTTTCGAACCATCTCCGAGTCAAGTCCAAGAAATTACCACACTGATTAGTGGTAAGGTGATAGACAAAACCATTAGATACATGTTAATTATTAAGCCAAAACCTGATTCAATCCTAGTAAATTAACTAGTTGAGCATAAACATGTAACTAAAAAGAAACCAGAACTGCCACATGAAAAAAGAACCTTTATGTCCAATCCGGTTACCTTTTTCTCAAGCAATCAAGAAACCTAAAAATCCAGCTAATCATTTTGAAATCTTTGAATTGTTCAAGTAAAGATTAACATCCCCCTATTGAATGCAATCATACAAGTCCCATCTTCTGCCAAGTTTTTGAAGGACCTTTGCACAATCAAAAGAAAGATCAATGCACAAAAAAGAGCATTCTTAACTAAGTAAGTTAGTGTTGTCATCCAGCACAAGGCCCCTCTTATGTACAAAAAGATCCCAGAGATCCTACATCGTCATGCATAATCAATAATTTCTAGATTGAGCAAGCTCTGCTTGATCTAGGAGCTAGTGTTAATCTGTTTCCATACTTGGTCTATAAACAGTTAGGGTTGGGTGAGTTGAAACCCACCAATGTCACATTACAATTGGTAGACCAATCTATGAAAACCCCACATAGAGTTGTGGAGGATGTGTTAGTTCAAGTTGATAATTTCTATTTCCCAATGAATTTCATTATTTTAGATACTCAACCAGTTCTGAATGCTTCTACATATATTCCTGTCATTTTAGGCCGACCATTCTTTACTACATCAAATGCATTGATTAATTGTAGCAATGGAATCATGAAAATTTCATTTGGAAACATGACCTTGCAATTGAATGTGTTTAATATGGAAAAACATCCCAGAGAAGATGAGGTGATAAGTGAAATAAACCATGTGGAGTTGTTAACTCAGAGTCTATTTGAAAAAGAGTGTATAAAGACGGAGTTATATTCATTACATTCTATGCATAGTGATAAGTCTGTAGATGTGTCAGTCATTGAAAAATGGAGTCCAAAATTTGAAAATTTACTGCATGCTTAACCCAATTCTGTAAAGCCTAGTGTTTAGTTATTAAGCCAGAATTAAAACCTCTCCCGACTGACTTGAAATATGTCTTCTTGGGGGAGGATGAAACTCATCCAGTGATAATATCTTCAAATTTGTTAAAAGTTCAAGAAAATAAATTGACAAAAGTAATGAAGAATCATAAAAGTGCTATCGGTTGGTCAATTGCAAATATAAAGGGAATAAGTCCCCTTCTATGTACTCATTGCATATACTTAGAAGAAGATTCTAAACCATCCCAACAGCCACAAAGAAGATTGAACCCGCATTTGAAAGAAACAGCCAGGGCTGAAGTACTTAAACTGTTAGATGTTGATATCATTTATCCTATATACAATAGTAAATGGGTCAGCCCCACACAGGTAGTGCCAAAATAATCTAGTGTGACTATCATAAAAAACAAAGAAAATAAATTAGTCCCTATGCGTACAGTCACTAGTTGGCATATGTGTACTGACTATCAAAAGTTGAACTCACTCATCAGAAAAGATCATTTTCTTTTACCATTCTTAGATCAATTCTTAGAGAAAATAGTCGGTGATTCATGTTATTGTTTCTTACCTAATGTGAAGAAACAAATCTTGTGTTGAATTGGAAAAATTTTCCTTTCATGGTCACACAGGTTATTGTTTTAGGTCATGTAATTTTCTGCAAAGGGAATTAGAGTTGATAAGTCTAAAATTGATTTGATAGTCAATCCCCCTCCATCCAAGACTGTAAAAGATGTCCTATCCTTTTTTGGTCATGCAGGATTCTACAAAAGATTCATTAAGGATTTAGTTCGATATCTAGGCCTATGTATAATCTTTTGTTTCATGATGTACCATTCGATTGGAATGATGCATGTCAATTAGTTTTTGATAAACTGAAAAAGCATGCTTGTTTTTGCACCAATTATGCAACCTTCTGACTAGTCTTTACCTTTTGAATTAATGTGTGATGTCAGTGATTATGCAGTAGGAGTTGTATTAAACTAGAGAAAGGAGAAGAAACCATACGTAATTTACAATGCAAGCAAGACTTTGAATGATGCACAAATGAATTATTCTACCACATAGAAAGAATTGCTTGTTGTTGTGCCTCCATTAAATAAATTTCGTTCGTATTTAGTTGGATCCTCAATTGTTGTTTTTACTGATCATGCAGCCTTGAAATACCTACTGACCTAGAAAGATGCTAAAAAACGTCTGCTAAATTTGATATTATTACTTCAAGAATTTGATCTAATCATCAAAGAAAAGAAAGGAGTTGAAAATGTGGTAGCTAATCATTTGTCGAGGTTGACTTATAATATGAAAGAAAAGTCCATGCCAATTAAAGAAACTTTTCTAAATGAGTAGTTATTTGCAATAAGGGAAGTACCATGGTATGCTGATATAGCCATTTTTTTAGCCTCGGGTACAATTCCTCTTCATTATACCTGGACCGACAAAAAGAAATTTTTGAGAGAGGTATGCAACTTTTATTGGGAAGATCCCTATGTGTTTAAGTATTGTAAGGATCAAATAATAAGGCGTTGAGTACCCAATGATGAAATCGGTCAGGTCATCTCATTTTGTCATTTTGAAGCTTACAAAGCACATTTTTCTTCAAAGAAAACCACTACTAAAATACTGCAATGTGGATTTTGTTGGCCCACCCTTTTTAAAGATGTTCATGTCTTTTGTCTAAATTGTAATAGATGTCAAAGAATGGGGGATATTTCAAAAAGAAACATGACACCTTTAAACCCAATTTTTATCATTGAAATTTTTATTGTTAGGGCATTGATTTTATTGGACCATTTCCCCCATCATTTGGTTATTTGTACATTTTGGTTGCCGTTGATTATGTTTTCAAATAAGTAGAGGCAATCTCGTGTCGAAATAATGATCACCGTACAGTGGTCAAGTTTTTTTAAAAAAATATTTTTCAAGATTTGGAATTCCCAAAGCCATTATCTGTTATGGGGGAACACATTTTTGCAATAAATTTTTTAAAACCTCATGAAAAAATATTTGATTTCTCACAAGATATAAAAATAGTAAATTCAGACCGCAAGGATTGGTCTTTAAGACTGACTGATGTGCTTTGGGTTACCGTATATCGCACAAAAATATTTTGGGAATCTCTCCTTATCAGTTAGTTTACAATAAACCATGTCACTTGCCTGTGGAGTTGGAACATCGAGCATATTGGGAAATCAAAATGATAAACTTTGATATTGACAAAGCAAGTGCATCCTGCAAACTTCAGATTATTTAATTAGAAGAGTTAAGAAATGAAGCATATGAGAATTCTAAGATTGGTAAGTCCAGAATGAAAAATTTTCATGATAAGAATATAGTGTGTAAGTCTTTTAAGCCCTTTCAAAAAGTCCTGTTATATAATTTAAGACTCCGTTTATTTTTTGGTATGTTAAGGTTGAGATGGATAGGCCCCTACATTGTCAAGCAAGTTTTTGAACATGGGGCAATAGAAATTGAGAACTCTTTGTCTAGAAATGTTTTCAAAGTAAATGGTCAAAGGCTTAAGCCGTGTCGTGATATTTTTGTTCATGAAGTGAATTCCATTCAGCTAATGGAACTAGTGTATGTGCTTTGAAAAGTTTTTATAAGTATTTGATTGAAAATAGTAGTACTAATCGTTTGTTGTTTGTCTTACAAATTAGGTATTGCACTATGGATTTGTCTCGCCTCCATATCTTATTAGAAATTGTCTATAATTCTATTTCATTATGCTATACATTGAGGACAATGTGAAATTTAGGTTTGGGGGGAGGGAACAATCCATATTCGTCTTTGTGACTGACATGCGTTAAAGAACCAGATAGTGAGTTAATTTTTGAGTAAATTTTCAACAAATCTTCAATTTTTTTCAAAATTTCAAAAAAAGATGGTTGCACAATTGTTTTTGTTTAGTCTAAGCATCCTGCATATTTTTTTCAAAGATAGACATTCTTTGATCATAGTAAAAGCAAGGGTCGTTAGAAAATTAGAAATTATCGACAGTCAATCAAAACCCTTGTGCAGAAAAAGTTCCTTTGCCAAACGCTAACGAGCGAATCACCTCAGTGGTTGTGTGAAGTGCGGTCATTAAATGTTTTTGAGAGAATACAATCATTGTGCATAACCAATTTCAGGACAAGCATTAGATTGTCTCGATTGAATTAAGTATAGGCAGAGTAAGGAATATCCTAAGACATCATCTTATTCCAGTCCCTTGTTTTCAAGATATGTGAGACGTGAGATTAATCAGTTCACTAATGGTGTTGAGTTAGAAGATTCTGATTAAAATGACTAAGATCAAGGGATGAATGCATTTTGATTTGTATAAATGTAAATATGATTGTTAGAATAATTTTAAAATGTTAGTAGATTAGTGTGTTTTGTTAGAAGTTAACTGTAGGATTGTTAGTGGATTAGTAGTGTAATTGTGGAAGTAAACTGATGTTTGAAACTACAAAAAATAAACTAAAGCAGAAAATCAGCATAATACCAAGGGACAACAGCCTGTAGAACAAAGCAAAAATAAGTGGATCCTCACTGTCTAGACAGTGGTGGTGGCGTCCAGAAGGTACTACCTATATAAAAACCAGACAGGCATGAAATTGATCAATTTCTAGTTTCCCTCGCAGTAAAATACAAAAAATAGCAGCTTCATTCTCCCTTCTCTCCTTAGATTCTCTTCACCTAGCAATTTTCTTTCAAATGTCCTCTGATTAAACACTTACCCATACTATTTTCTTGGTTCTTATCGGTCAGAATCCATTAAAAGCTAAAATCAAGAAAAGATGGATCCAAGAATGAGAACAAGAGGTTTTTCGAGCAGAGCATCGAGAGGCCAATCTCCACAACCTGAATTGCTCCCACAGTAACCCTAAGCAAGAAATATCTTTAACATTGTGATGTTTGAATATGACAGTTATTTTCTCTCTAAAACTATTATTACTGAACGACCTGTCATTTACAAAAATTTTGAACATATTGGAATAAGACGTAATCTTGCTATGCGTGATTGGTTAATTTATGTCAAGTTTATTGCTCTTGCTTATGAATGCCTAGTTCATGAATGTTATAGTAATATGCAAGAAGCTAGGCCTAGGGAATTCCGTGTGTTTGTTAAGGGAGTGGCCTTTCAAGTTACACTAGCCATTATTGCAAATTTTTCACATCCCCTCTTGAGACATCCAAACTCGCAATACCCTAACACTACATTGCCTAATATGACTAAGATATAGGGATGGAACTGATAGGGAAACTAGACTATGTATGGGGGAGGGCGAATAAATACATAAAGCAAGGGATTTTGGTGGACAAATATAGGATTTTGAACTTGATATCTGTGAACAGTCTATTACTCCAGTCCCAAAAAAACCATATATATACTGAGAGAGCCTACTTCCTATATGCTTTTTGGGATGGTACATGCTATTGATCTGCCTAACTTGATCATGGACTAGATGATGTTGACAGTAAAAGTAAAGAAGACCTCACTTGTATATGCTACTTTAGTTTCTGAGTTGTGCAGGAATAAGGGAGTGATCATAGATCCCTCATGGCCAACGGTGGAGCACTTTGCATAGTTAGACAAGACATCTTTGAGAAAAAGCCATGGAGGCCAACCTGAGGAGCAGCCATAAGAACCACCTATATCGCATGCCAAACCATTTAAAGGAGATAAAGATTTTCACCCACTAGAGGAGCCTCAATCACAAGAGGAGCATCCATACATACCGGTTGATGATAGGTCATATTGACAGATATTACTGGGGTTGGAGACCAGTGTCACCTAGCTAGGGACCAACATCAGCCTACTCGATCAACGCATGGCTGACTATGAGTAGAATCTATGATGCCCCTAAAACTGGGGGTTCTTTTTCAACTGTTGACCACTCGTCAACCTACAAAACTACCCGTGATTGTTGCATAACCCAACATCACGTCAATAGCATCCCCTTAACCGAGATCATCACCCACATGTGTAACCCGGGTTTATTTTACCATTTGACCTAGCCAAGGTCCAATATATCCAATTTACCCTTATTTTATGTCCATTTATATCCTTGAAACAAAATAATCCAAAGTCCAAAAGCATGGAAAAACAATTTTTAAAATTTTAGATTTTTGCAAGGTGTATCGGTACACCATACCAGTACGAGTTGCCCACTGGACCTCATCATACAGGTATGCCATACCGGTATGAATTGCCCATTGGACCTCGTCAAACTGGTACGCCATACCGGTATGCTTTGTCGACTTTTGCCTATTTTACCTGCTTTTCATTTCCAACTCATTCTTAAGCATATTATTTCCATCCAACACATGTATAATGAAGATTTCCATTTAATACTAGATCCATACACATTCTATTACATTCATTTCCTTAAATGTACATATCAAAACTAATTTTTGCTTAATACTTCTACAAAAACTCATATAGAGCCACATTCTGGCTTTCTTCATACTTGAGGCCCCGTGTGAGCACCTTCTGCCAACGTAGCACCTGCACCTGAAATGTTTTTCCCTTAAAGGGTGAGTTATGCTCAACAGAGTATTTCCTAGAGAGGCTAGTTCCCCAACCTAGATGCATATGAATGTCCATGCAACAATCCCAAACAAGAACATAATATTCAATGTTGGAATTTTTAACAATGTTATGCCATGAATGAGATGAGACTCACTCTTGCCCTTTTATCTCGAGCTCTCTCCGGCTCTCACAACACAATGCTATGCCAATGTATAATAAATCCGTCATTGATGTTACACATCAATGATAATTTTATTTCTTTATAAAACAAAATCATGTGTCTTGTTCGGTAATAGACTTTTGGGGTCTCATCTCTGGCTCCGCACACCGATACATTTTTTTTGACTTGCACCGTTGGAAGTGTATAAAACTAGTAGCCGAGTCTGGCACCCAAGGGAGAGTCTAGCCCTTCTTGTTATACCTGACACAAGTTTTTCATGCAATCATGCGACTCAATCAGATCTTCGTTCCAACTTTCTCGAGCCCACCCATCATCCACCTATGTGGTGTTTGATAAACCATGCACACACACACCCACACTCATGTTTAATGCCCATGGATGTAATGCCAACATTATGCTCCATATGCAATGAATGCCAATGAGCAATTTCCACCATTCTATTGCCAATCATATAAAAAAAACATATAAGTTTATAATTTATCATAATGCTAACATGTCATAACACATATATTATCATTATATCCAACAAAAATTCCCAAGCATGTTAGCAGATAGTCTATCTCAATATCACACTTTATTCACAAAGGCATAATGTAACCATGTAGCATGCCTATATATCAATTTCCACATTTTTTTTCAAGAGATTACTTTGAGGAAATTCTACATACGTATTATAGGATAGGATTTATTCTACCCCTTTCCAATACCCATTTCATCAATTTCACCATAATAGCCAAGTGATATATATAACTCCACCAACCTACCCATTTCATTTAACACCCTAGGTTGTAAAGTAAACCAAAGTAAGAAGGAACCCTACCTCTTAAAGCGTAAAAACAACGTAGAAAGCCTTCAAGAATCCCAATCTCACCCAAAACCCTTGATTTCTCCAAGCTCGTTTTTGGAACTTTGGTAAAATTTAAAATAAAATTAATTTAAATTTAAATCGAGATAAAATTAAGTCGTTTCAGGACAAAAATAGACCCAGAAGTAGGAAACGTGTGACACAATGTGGAAGAAAAATATAGGGGATAAATATATGATTTTTTAGATATTTATCTCCCCATAGTCTGCTAGTTCATACGTTGGAAGAGAAAGAGAGGAAGGAGAAGAAGAAAAATAGAAATTTTACCTTCTCTCCACGATCCACGGAGTTCCATCGGTTGAAATTCGTCGAGCAAAGAGTTAAAGTTGGTCTACGCGACAAGGGCTACGTCTACATACCAAGAATGAAGGATTTCACCGAAGATCCAAGGGGGAGATTTTGTGAAATCAAAGGTTTTGGAGCTAGGAAGGTGTCTTGAAGCTTTCTCCCTTTCATTTACTCTACAAGAGGTAAGGTTCCTCCTACTTTGGTTCATTCTTATCTAGAGTGTCCTATGGAATGGGTAAAGGGTATGTAACAACCTAGGTTGCTTGACTATGGTTATGGAGATGAGGAAATGGGTATGGACTTGACCTAGACAAATTCCTAGTTAAGTTTGGTATAGGGAATTCACTTGAGAAATTCTTTGGAACTTGATATGTGTTGCCATTGTGCCTTGTGAATGATGTGGACCAATTTATGTGATAACATGAATTGTTTGCCTTAAAGATGTTTTGCTAAATGCCTATGTGGAATTAAGTTTGTTATGGCATGAGTTTTGTATAACATGCTTGCGAATTTTTGTTGAGGATGAATGAGTAGAGATATGTTGTTAATACATTAACATCATGATAATTTATGGTAATTATATGCAATTGATATAAATTTTCATGAGATATGTCAGAAAATATAGTTAAATTAGCTCATATGGCATTCATTACATATGGGGCATGACATTGACATTAGAATGGTGCACTACATTGCATTTGCAAGGAAAAAATACATCCAAGGCCATGAGTATGGGTGTGTGTGTGCATGGTTGGATTAATCCTCATACTTGGTGATTGATGATGGGCTCGGGAAAGTTGGACTGAAGATCTGACTGTAACGCCCCAAAAACCCCCTTGGGTGACATTACATTCTAAAAACCATTCACCCCATGAGAGCATTACGTAAATTCATCACGACGAAAGTTCATTCATCAACCATTCATATTTTAACGAAATTTGGGCAGAGTCTCCTTTGTACGGGGAGCTTTACCCAAAACACAACCTGTACAATTATATTACAATTGACCACACCGGGTCCACATATGCATAACTATTGACCACACCGGGTCTATTTATCCATCATAAAATAAACTTTCATTCATCATATGTCATATCCACAATGCCATCCCAAAAGAATAGGCCAAGTATGACAAATATATTCCCAAAAGAATTAAATTACACTTGCAGTGAAATAACAAAATACTAGACTTTACATGATTTCAAAATAAACTCTCTAGTCTAGTACAAAAGAAATATAACTCTAGGCATCCAGTTCAGGACCCCCGTTCCCCTCTAGGGGAGCTTCCCCATGCACTGGTTCATCTACTTGTAACTCCTCCTCATAGACGAAATCTGAAAAGATATTATTTGTAGGGGATGAGCACTAAGCTCTGTAGCAACATTCCTTCCATACTCATACAAGGTTTAGAAAACAAGTAAAACAGTTCGGTCTTATTTTCCAAAATATCATATAACATTTGAAGTAAAACCGTGACATTTGAAACAGATCTCAAGTTTAAACATTCGCAATAATTTAAATGAACAGTAAACCCAAGTCACAATGAGCAACCATAACCATTTCCAACAAGTTCTTGTAGAGTCTCATACCTCCACAAGCTCTTGTGGGAAATGCAATAGTAACACCATAATACAAAAAGGAACGCTTATTCCACCATCGATTATTATATTTCCTTTGGCAGGTGGCATACTTAAAAGTAAACTCCACCCCCTTCAAGTCTTTGTTTCCCATAACCGCATACTTACAAGTAACCACGGTCGTTAGATGTCCTTCTAGGTAGGTAGCATACTTACAAGTAACCTCTACCCCCCTTGAAGTCTCCCACACATAACCGCATACTTACAAGTAACCTCGGTTCATAAATATCCTCTTTTGGTAGGTAGCATACTTACAAGTAACCTCTACCCCCTTCAAGTATTCCACACTTAACCGCATACTTACGAGTAACCTCGGTTCATAATTATCCTCTTTTCATACCAACAATCACATACAAGATAAAATCCACAAATTTCCCTCAACAAGCAACCATTATCAAAATCCCCAAATTTTATCATGCGACAATCCAAATAACCAATTAAGAAAAATACAAGAGATCACCACCACATCATTTTCATTACTCACACAAAGCACTAAAGTTCTCAAAACCAAGCTTGAGCAAATGTAGAAAGAGAATTCCATATTTCCCCAAAAACTAGGGTTTTAAAGCTATAAAAGAAGTTTCATGGGTAATCAATCCTAACTTTGTTTAAGACATGCCATAATTGCAAGAAAACCAAGAAACAAGGAATTCCTAGCAAATACATACAAGTATGAGTCAAAACATATATATATATTAGCCTTAGCCTCAATGGACAAGCATGGAAGAAAAACCCCTACCTTGAATCAAAGTTTCAAACCACAAACCCAAGCTCTAATGACCTCCTTTCTCCCTTTCCTCCTTTCCTCTATCTTCCCCAAGGGTGCTAAGGGGTTTGGGGGTGAGAGATGTGAGAAAAAATGGAAGGAAATGGGCTGGTTTCTGTGTTTTAAACACAGCAGTCCGCGACAATCACTGTTCATGGGCTGAATTTTGAGTTTTTTTTCCAAAATTACAGTTTTGCCACTAGAAATCTCCAATTTGATCCATACGACTACCCTAAGGTTTTTCGACGTTCCGGATTCATTTTTAATGTTATTTTAACCTAAAAACATTGCTTTTTATGATTTATTTCAAAACTAAAATAAATTCACACTTGGAACATTAAAATTTCTATTTTATTCCTTCGAACTACTATAGGTGATATCCTTACGATTTTAATATATATATATGGTTTATTCTTAAGTCATTACATATAGAAGAATCACTAAACAAGTACATTAATATATTAATGTAACATATGGGGTTTTACACCTTCAAGGTCTAATAAGAAAGCACAACCCTTTACTATCCAAGGAGCACCATAGTGCAGATTTTTGGTCAACTTCATAGAATAAACTGATTTGACTCAGGTATTTCTAGGAGGTGTAACCTATATGGTTGGAAAGATATACGAGTTAGGGTTCTAACAAAAATAACGGTGCACAATTCGGACTTTCCAATAAAGAGTTATGATGAAATTAGCGAAAGGTAGTCTGCCGGACAGATTTTTGGACAGTGTAGACACTACTTCGTAATATGGACATAACTCCTTCCTCCTAGTTCCGATTGAGATGATTCAAGGTGATATGGAATCCTAAGAGAGAGATCTACAAATTTCATGTTTTAAGTTTTGAGAGATATGGACTGAATCAAGGTCGAAATCGAGCTTGATGTTACAGCCAGTGCACTGTTCATCCCTTTTTCATTCTACCAAATTCAAACACACATCACTACACATATCCCCATTTTTACAACAATTATTTACTATATATCTATATACATATATAAAAGAAAATGCGGGTGTTACACTGACTGAGTCGCATGGTTGCATAAAAGGAAAACTTATGTCAGGTATAGCAAGAAGGGCTAGATTCTCCCTCGGGTGCAAGAGCCGACCACATGGTTTATACATTTCTCGGCGGTGAAATTTCAGAAAAGTGTAATGGTGTACGGAGCTAGAGGTGTGATTCCAAAATTTGATACTCAACAAAGACACATGATTTTGTTTTACAACTAGTCATCCAATGTGTATCATCCAACAAAATTTGGTTTTATAAACACAAGACCTTTATTTCAAAATGATCATTGGATGAAATTCATCAATGATAGATTTACTTCATATGAGCATTGCATTGTGATGTGGGAGTCGATGAGGGCTCGGGGTTAAGGTGCATGAGTGAGTATCACCTCATATCATGACATGGCATGGTAGAAAATTCCATCTTGAATGACATGTTCTTGTATGGAATGGATTATGATTGTTGATTGTTGCATGTGCACATTTCATATGCATCTAAGGGGGAGTAACCTCTATAGGAAATACTCTACTGAGCGTGGCTCACCCTATACGGGAAAATGTTTTAGGTGCGGGATACATTCTACTGGATGGCTTGCATTCGGGGCCTCAAAGATGAAGAAAAGCCGACTTGTGGCTTTTGTAGCAGATTCTGTGAAATTTTTGTAAAAATTATGTTTGTGAGCATGTAATCATATAAATGGATTGTAATAGAACTTGTATATATCAAGTTTTATGTGATAAACATCATTATACATGTTTTGGACGGTGTTGGAATGGTTTTGAATGGATTGGAAATGAGAAGTAGGTGAAATGGGCAAAAGTGGGCAGAGAGTACCGGTACTGAGTACTAGTACCATGGGGTCCAGTGAGTTAGTGGTACTGGTACAAATTTTCTAGTGGGTTGATAGTACCGGTACAATCTGATCCAAAAGGCAAAGCGTACCAGTACAGCGTATTGGTACTGATTTTCTAGAAGGCTCACAGTACCAGTGCTCTTTCCAAAATTGTGAAAATTTTTAAATTACTTAGCCAAGCTTTTGGGCTATGAGTTCTTGGGTTCCAAGGATATAAATGAACTATAATGGAGTATGAATTGTGGCACATTGCACCACGATTGTATCAAATGGTAAAATGAACACAAGTTTTACGTGTGAATTAAAATCCTCGTAAATGAGATGTTATTAATGTGGAGTCGAGTTGTGCGACTATCACAGGTATTTCGGCAGGTTGACGAATGATCAATGGTTAACAAATGACCCTCGGTTTTAGGGGCATCACACTATCTACATCAAATGCATTAATAAATTGTAGAAATGGAGTCATGAAACTTTCATTTGGAAATATGATCTTGGAATTAAATGTTTTTAACAGTGCAAAACAACCTAGAGAAGAAGAAGAAATGCATGAAATAAATTGTGTTGAGTCTTTAACTCAAAGTTTTTTTGAAGAGATTTTTCAGAAAAAAATAATTATATACATTAGAATCTATACCTAATTCTGAGCATGAAGATACATCAGCATGGAATCCAAAAAAGTGAAAATTTGTTGTCTAAATCTATAGTGTCCAATGTCAAAGATTTCAAGCCAGATTTAAAACCTCTTCCAATCAAATTCACCCCGTAATCATCTCATCGAATTTATCTAAAAATCAAGAAAAGAATTATCAAAAGTATTGAAAAATCACCAAAGTGTTATTGGATGGACAATAGCAGATATAAAAGGTATAAGTCCACTTCTATATACTCATTGTATATATTTAGAAGAAGATGCTAAACCATCTCGCAAAATGCAAAGAAGATTAAACCCAAACCTAAAAAAGGTAGTTCGCAATGATGTACTTAAACTATTAGATGCTAATATTATTTATCCTATATTTGATAGTAAATGGGTTGCATAAGTAGTTCCTAAAAATTCTGGTATCACTAAACAAAATTAAGAGAATGAATTAGTCCCTATACGTATAGTCACAGGTTGGCGTCTGTTTATTGACTATCGAAAGCTAAATTCCCTCACTAGAAAAGATCATTTCCCATTACCTTTCTAGATCAAGTTTTAGAAAGAATAGTTGATTATGCATACTATTATTTTTTAGATGGATATTCTGGATATAATCAAATTGAAATTGCAATAGATGATCAAGAAAAAACTACATTTACATGTCATTTTGGTACTTGTGCATATAAAAGAATGTCTTTTGGATTACGTAATGTTCCAGCTACCATTCAGCGATGTATGCTAAGTATATTTAGTGATATGGTAGAATGATATCTAGAAGTTTTTATGGACGATTTTTCAGTATATGGTGATTCATTTTATTTATGTTTAGAAAATCTTGAAAAAGTACTCATTTGATGTGAAGAAACAAACCTTGTCTTAAAATGGGAAAAATGTCATTTTATGGTTACACAAGGTATTGTTTTAGGTCATGTCGTATCTAAAAAATGAATTGAAGTTGATAAATCTAAAATCAATTTGATAGCTAATCTTCATCCTCTGAAAACTGTAAAAGATGTTTCCTCTTTTCTAGGTCATGCAAAATTTTATAGAAGATTTACTAAAAGCTTTAGTTCAATATCTAGACCTATTTGTAATCTTTTATGTCAGGATGCATTATTTGAATGGAATGATGCATGTCAATTAGCATTTGATAAATTAAAAAGCATGCTTATTTCTGCACCTATTATGCAACCTCCTGACTGGTCTTTACCTTTTGAATTAATGTGTGATGCAAGTGATTATGCAGTAGGAGCTGTAATAGGTCAAAGAAAAAATAGAAAATCATATGTTATTTACTATGCAAGAAAAACTCTAAATGATGCAAAAATGAACTGTTCAACTACTGAAAAAAAAAACTACTTACTGGAGTGTTTGCTTTAGATAAATTTTGTTCATATCTGGTTGGATCATCAGTTGTTATATTTACAGATCATGCAGCTTTAAAATATTTACTTACTAAGAAATATGCAAAACCACGTCTCCTAAGATGGATATTGTTACTTCAAGAATTTGATCTTATCATTAAGGATAAGAAAAGAGTTGAAAATGTGATAGTAGATCACTTTTCAAGGCCAAATTATGAAATAAAGGAGGAATCAACTCCAACTAGAGAAACCTCTCCAATTGAACAATTATTTGCAATAACAAAAGTACCATGGTAAGCATATATAGCTGTTTATTTAGCCACTGGTACTATTCCTTCTCATTATACCTGGTCTGATATACATACGTTTCTAAGCGAGGTAAGTAATTGTTTCTGGGAAGATCCTTATTTATTTAAATACTGTAATGATCAAATAATAGGGCGTTGTATACCTAATCATGAAATATGTCAAGTAATTCAGTTTTGTCACTTTGAAGTATGCGGAGGCCCTGCTAAAACTTTGTAGTGTGGATTTTATTGGTCAACCCTTTTTAAAGATGTACTTATCTTTTGTTTAAATTGTGATAGATGTCAAAGAATAGGAAATATTTCAAAAAGAAATATGATGCCTTTAAACCCTATTTTGATTGTTGAAATTTTTTATTATTAAGGCATCAATTTCATGGGTGCATTTCTCCCATCCTTTGGTTATATGTACTTCTTTGGTTGTACTTAATTATATCTCTAAATGGGTAGAGGCAATTCCATGTAGATATAATGATCATCGAATAGTGGTCAAGTTTTTAAAAGAAAATATTTTGTCTATATTTAGAATTCCTCATACCATTATAAGTGATGGTGGATTATATTTTTGTAATAAAGTTTTTGAAAATCTTATGAAAAAATACTTGATTTCGCATAAAATATCCACTTTGTATCATCCTCAAACAAGTGGACAAGCTAAATTAGCGAATAGGGAGATAAAATATATTATAGAAAAAATAGTAAATCCAGATCGTAAAGATTAGTCCTTAAGATTAACTAATGCGCTTTAGGCTTACCATACTACATATAAAACTATTTTAGGAATATCTCCTTATTAGTTAGTTCATGGTAAACCATGTCACTTGCCTATAGAATTAAAACATCGAGCATATTAGGCAATCAAAATTATGAATTTTGATATGCATAAAGCCGGAATATCTCACAAACTTCAAATTAATAAATTGGAAGAATTAAGAAATGAAGCATATAAAAATGCAAAGATTGCTAAATCTTGAACAAAAATTTTTCATCATAAAAATATCATGCGAAAAGCTTTTGAACCTTCACAAAAAGTTCTGTTATATAATGCAAAACTTCCTCTGTTTTCGATAAAATTAAGATCTAGATAGACATACCCTTACATTGTCAAACAAGTTTTTGACAATGGGGCAATTAAAATTCATAATCCTTTACCTGAAAATATTTTTAAAGTAAACGGTCAAAGACTTAAACCATATTATAATGGATTCACTCAAGATATAACTTCTATACAACTTTTTGATCCAGTTTAAGTGCTCAAAAATATATATTGTTGTTTCATTATAAATAATAGTACTAATTATTTGCTATTTGTTTGACAGATTAAGTCACCTGAGTGAAAGTTGGATATCCTAATCGCTGGACGACAACTGATTACTGGTTTTTATTATCAATTCTGATTATTATTGTTTTATACATTATAGACAATATCTAATTTAAATTTGGGGGAGAGTGTATGAATTTACTTATATTTGTGTTTAGTGTTTTTATAGTTTATAAATTTATTTGTCTTTGTGTGACGCTCTAAAAGCAGGGGTCATTTGTTGACCGTTGACTATCCGTCAACCCGCAGAAATACCTGTGTTTGTCGCAAACTTGACGTCACGTCTATAACATCCCTTTTTAACCAGGATTATAACTCACACACGTAACCTGTGTATATTTTATCATTTAATCAAATCATGGTTCAACGTACCACATTTCATACTCCATTATGCTCCACTTATATCCTTGGAACCAAGAACCCATAGCCCAAAAGCTTGGTGAAGAAATTTTAAAATTTCAAAATTTTTGGAAAGAGTATCAGTACTGTAAACCTTCTGGAAAATCTGTACCGGTACGGTTAACCCACTAGAAAATCTATACCGGTACAGTTAACCCACTAGACATCATTGTACCAGTACTCAGTACCGGTACTTTTTACCCACTTTTGCCTATTTCACCTGCTTTTCATTTTCAACTCATGTATAATGAAGTTTTTCATGTAATACAAGGTCCATACAAGTTCTATTATATTCAATTCAATGTATTAACATGCCAAAATAGAAATTTCATAATTGTTACACAAAACTCAAAATAAAGCCACATTTTGGCTTTTTTCACCCTTGGGATCCCGTGTGAGGGCCTTCCACTGATGCATATCCCGCACTTGAAATATTTTCCCGTATAACGTGAGGCACGACCAGTAGAGTATTTTCTACGGAGGTTAGTCTCCGACCTAAGTTGCATATGAATGTTCGTGCCACACTTTACAACCAACACATCCCAACCAAGAATATGTTATTCGATGTTGAAATCTTAGCAATGTCATGCTATGGAATGAGATGAGACTCACTCATGTAACTCAACCCGCGCCCTCCTTGGCTCCTTTTCCCCTATGTTTGTCATGAGTATAAAAACCAGCGTTCCAAGCCTCGCCATTTGCGCTACACACCCAATGACTATTTAAAAATCTCCGGGTCTTTCTTGAGATGGATATTTATGGAGTCACACCAACGACACCCAACCGACACGAAAGTCATGAACCTCCACCAACAGTTCCACATACACCAACACACTTTATGGGCTCTTATACCAACGGAGTGCATATCACATCACCGGGTCTCTCACCCGAGGGATAGTCTAGCCCTTCTTACTAAACCCGACCCAATTCTTTATTCATACAACTGTTAGACTCAGTCGGATCTTCAATCTAACTCTCCCGAGCCCACCATCATCCACCTATTTGGTGTTTGATATCAACCAAGCACACACACACACCCACACTCATGGCCATGGATGCGGTTGCTCCGTGCAAATGCAATGTAATGCACAATTTGCTTAATCAATGTCATGCACATATGTAAAGAATGCCACATGAACAAAATTTACCACATTTAAACATATTCCACGACAATTTACATCTAAAGCATATTTACCAATTCCATCAAAATGTCAATATATCTATAAGCATAAATCAACATTTTTATATCCAACCATATATCACAAACATGTTATCACATATTATGTGTCAATAACACACTCTATTCACAAGGCATAATAAAAGTACATAGCATGCCAATATAACACCAATTTCCATAGAATTACATAAGTAATTACCACATACCAATTCCATGTTGGGAATTTATTTTAAACCATTCTATACCCATTTTCATACCCATTTCATCAATTTCACCAACATAGATAAATGATATAAGTTTCTATTAAACTACCCATTTCATATAAACACCCTAAATTGTAAAATAAACCCAAGTAATAAGGAACCCTACCTCTTGAAGCGTAAAAAACACGTAGAAGACCCTCAAAAACTTCAATCAAGCTCAAACCCTTGATTTCCTCAAGCCCCATTTTTGGAACTTTGGTAAACTCTTCGATTTTTGGAACGTAGGCATAGCCCTTGACGAGGAGAACGACTCTCTCTTGGCCAGAACGGATTCGACCGATAGAATTTTGTAGATTGTAGAGAGAAATGGTGAAACTCTCTCTTTTCCCTCTCTTCTTTTCTCACGTTGAAACCGGCTGAAGAATGGGGAAAAATTTGATATTTCTCCCCTTTTTATACCCTCAAAACACTTAGCCCACAATGCGCCAGACTTCCTCTTTTTTTTGAGTCGATTTCTGCCCCGAAACGATTAAATGTTGCCCCAATTCAAGTTCAAAATATTTTTATTTTTAACTTGACTTCAATTATTTTTCCGAATTTCAAAATTTAATTACAAATTCTATTTTTGGGTCACCTAAGACTCAATCGCCTCGTAAACACATGAAAATCTGACTATCTCGAAATTCGACGAAATTTGATGGGGTAACTAGATTTCGCGAGACGAATCCAACGGTGAGGTCCGTTTCATCATTCGAGTTCTAGAAAATTTCAGGTTTACAACCTGTACTGTAGTGACAAATTATCATTTTGCCCTTTTTAATAAAAAGTTTAAATTTACCCGAATTTTACAATCTTCCCCCCTTAAAAGAATTTTGTCCCCAAAATTTATACACTCAACCGCATGCATATGCAACGATAAAATTATACTTAAAATTATAAAACTTGTACCTTCATCTTCGAACAGGAATGGATAGTTGGTACGTATAATATCCTCACGCTCCCATGCCGCCTCCTCCATTCCTCGATGCTGCCACAACACCTTCACTAGCCGCACGGTCTTGCTTTGCAAAACCTACTCTTGGCTATCAATGATGCGCACTGGTCCCCTCCTCGAAGGTCCCACCAGCATCAACAATTAACTCACCCAAATCCACCACATGTGTAGGATCTGAAGTATACTTCCGAAGCATAGAGACATAGAACACCGCATGAACACCCAATAAATTTGGCAATAACACCAAGCTATAAGCTACTGTACCCACCTTCTCGAGTACCTCGAAGGGCTTGATGAACCTCGGCGACAACTTTCTCCATTTTTTGAATCTGACCACTTCCCTCTTAGGCATCACCTTCAAGAAGACGTGATCACCCATCTCAAAACTCTAGAGGTTGCCGCCGTCTGTCGGCATAGCTCTTTTGTTGGTTCTGAACCATAAGAAGACACTTTCGTATCAAGTCCACCTTCTCTGAGGTGTCTCTGATCAAATATGGACGCATAGAGGGTCTTTCTCCTACCCCCATCCAACATACCGGAGAACGACAAAGCCTCCCATAAAGTGCCTCATAGGGCGCCATCTGAATGCTCGCCTAATAACTATTGTTGTAGGCGAATTCTACTAAGGGTAAATGTTCTTCCCAGCTACCATTGAGATCTAGGACACATGCTCGTAGCATGTCCTCTAATATCTAGATGATCCTCTTCGACTGAACGTTCATCTGGGGATAAAAAGTTGTGCTCATCATTAACTATGTCCCCATGGCCCGTTGGAAGCCCTCCCAGAAATGATACAATAGATACGGGTACCCTATGCAACCGGACAATCTTCCGTATATACAATCTATAGAATTCCACCAATGTGAAGGTCATCTGCACTGCCAAAAAGTATGCCTACTTCGTAAGCTGGTCCACTATCACCCACACCGCGTTATGTCCCCGCGATATCCGTGGCAAGTAGGTTACAAAATCCATCGTGACATGCTCCCACTTCCACTCAGCCACTTCCAAAGGCTGGAGCAACCCTGCTGGTCTCTGGTGTTCAGCCTTCACCTGCTGGCATGTGAGACATCAGTTAACCAAATACCCAACGTGTCTCTTCATCTTGTTCCAATAGTAGTGGCAATGAAGATCATGGTACATCTTTGTGCTACCTGGATGCACCGCAAAATGGGAGCAATAGAACTCTCTAAGAATCTCCTCTCTTAATTTTGCAGACTGGGGAACCATAATCCTTCCCCTAAATCAAAGACTACCATCTATATGCATGGTCCAGCCTTTGTCACTTGTACTCAACCGTACCCACTCCCTAATGGACAATATCTCTATGTCCTGTCCGTAGGACTCGATCATTCTGTTCAATAGGTAAAGGATAGCCACCAAGCTCCCTAACATATCCTGAGCTTGTCCCTAATAATGTAGCCCAAATTGTCCAACAGTCTCGAACATCAGCCACTCACAAGAAGTCACACTAGCTACAACTCCCCGTGACTTCCAGCTAAGTGCATCAACCACCACATTCGCCTTACCAAGATGGTAATGCAAGGTGAATTTGTAGTCTTCCAATTACTCCATTCACCTACGCTGCCTCATGTTGAGGTCCCGTTGTGTAAAAATATATTTTAGACTTTTGTGGTTTGAAAACACCTCGAATTGCTCACTATATAAATAGTGGCGCCAAGCCTTCAAGGTAAAGACTATGGCCTCCATCTCCATGTCGTGCGCAGGGTAATTCTACTCGTGGTTCTTTAACTGTCGAGAACCATAAGCCACCACTCTTTTCGATTGTATCAAAACAAAACCAAGTTCATCCTTCGAGGCATCACAATACACTGTGTACCTCTATCCCCTTTCCAAAACTATCAAAATAGGGGCGAAAGTAAGCCTCCTCTTCAACTTCTTGAATGCCTTCTCACACAACTCATTCTACTCAAACTTGACCCTCTTCTGAGTCAATCTCATCATAGGTGTAGCTAGTTTGGAAAAGTCCTCGATGAACCTCCTATAATGCCCTGTCGGTCCCAAGAAATTGTGTATCTTGAAGACTGACCTCGGCCTCTCCCAACTCGTAACCACCTCAACCTTCTCCGGGTCCACGGATACTCTTCAAGCCAACACCACGTGTCCCAAAAATTTTACCTCTATAAGCCAAAATTCACATTTAATGAATTTAGCGTACAACTAGTGGTCCCTCAAGGTCTAGAGAATAACCCTCAAGTGACCCTCATGCTTCTCCTCAGACTTAGATTAGATCAAGATGTCGTCAACAAAGACCATGACGAAATGATCTAAGTAGGATTGGAACACCCTATGCATGAGATCCATGAATGGAGCTGGAGCATTCATCAATCCAAATGGCATTACTGTGAAATCAAAATGCCTATACCGCGTTTTGAATTCTCTCTTAGGGATATTTGCCTCCCTAATCCTCAACTGATGGTAACCAGTGCGGATATCTATCTTGGAGTAGACCCGCGCCCCTCTCAGTTGATCAAAAAAATCTTCAATCCTTGGCAAAGGGTACCTATTCTTGATAGTATCCTTATTTAATTGCCGGTATCTATGCATAATCGAAGGGTCTTGTCCTTTTTCTTGGCAAACAATACCGGAGCGCCCTATAGTGAAGCGGTCAGTCTAATAAAGCCCTTGTCCAACAATTCTTGCAATTGGGCCTTGAGATCTTGCAACTCAGTTGGTGTCATCCTATGTGGATTCATAGAAACAGGCAATGTACCAGGATACAACTCAATGTTGAAGTCTACATCCTTATAGGGACGTAATCCCGGTAGTTCATTCAAAAAAATATCCTCATACTCACACACAATCCAAGGTAGACCCAACTCCTATCTCTCCTCGTCCTCCAAGGTAAGGCTCACAAGCCAACCTATCAACTGCCCATGCCAACAGGAGTCATACACGGATTAGGGCAAAACTTTATGTTTTCCCCCTGAAAACTTAATACAAATATTGTCTGGTGCGTAAGCAGTTACTCTCTTCCAATCACAGTCAATGACGACTCGAAGTACCGCCAACCAATCCATCCTGAGGATAACATTGAACTCCAACATGTTCATGACCCTAAGGTCCACGGTAAGTAGAATCTCTGAGACCTCTAATTCACAGTCCCGACATATCTGATCAACACATACCCTAGCTCCTAGAGTGAATTCACATACAATGGCTCTTCCAAGGTATCAACCTCTAAGCCTAAATCCCTCACACATGATGCATATATGAATGAATGCAATGCACTAGAGTCAAATAACACCCTAGCCCATAAGCGAGAGAGTAAAAATGTACCCTGAATGACCTACTGATCCACTGGCTTAGTCTGAGGTGTGATGGCGCAAACACGCCCCTAGGTCCTTGAATTCTTGGCCTGCATGCCTTGCCCTTGGCCTCGACCTATGCCCTGGGCCACCTGGCCTAATTGTGGAGTCCCCGCCCGTGAAGTGGTAGGGGCCTAAGTAGCACCCTAGAAGTGATACTGGCTTCCCTGGCCCATGGTGGGGTAGGGAGGAATAAAATATGTTTGTGCATGCCCCACCGACGACTAGGACTCAGATAACCCATAACTTTGGGATCCCTGCTTTTAAGGACAATCCCGCTTCAAGTGACCTGACTGGTGGCAATGGAAACATGTTTGTTGGCCTGCCTAATAAGTTGTCTTAGGGTTTTCCCTGCCTTGGGAGAATTGACCTTGGCCTTGGCCTTGATGGCTACGGCTCTGTCCCTGTAGAGCATAAGTCATCTGTCTATTTTTTGAACTAAAAGAAGAGGATTGGCCCTCCTTCTTCTTATCTTTAGCACCCGTTTCCTGGATGTTCCGTGTGTCCTCAACTTCTCTCTCAATAACCATAGCGGTCGTGACCATCGAATCCAAGTTTTGCAGGTAGTAGCCCATAATTTTACCCCGGATGGACAATTTCAGACCATCCTCAAACTTTCTCACCTTGGCCATGTTTGTGGCCACGTAATCATTGGTGAAATGGTCTAACTTAGTGAACTTAGCCACATATTCTAGCACCATCATTGTCCCTTGTCTCAAATCTAAGAATTCCTGGGCCTTTGCATGTCGAGCGGCCGCTGGGAAGTATTTACCCATAAAGAGCTCTCAAAACTCTCCCCATGTCATTTCCTCCCAGTTCTTGGAGTCCTTTGCCCACTCCCATAAAATTTAGGCTTCTCCCTCTAGTTGGAATGTAGCTAGTCTTATCTTCGTGGCATCGAAAGTGATCTCCATTGGCTCTAAAATCTTATTAACTTGTCGGAACCAATGTCAACTACCATCGGATCCGCCCCTCCCTTGAAAATTGGAGGTTTATGTGTCTTGAACCTCTAGAGGTTACTCGAGCCTCCTTGTCCCACACTTGCACTAGACTATGCAATAGTAGCTGCTGCAGCACTAGCTTGTGCAATGGTAGCAGCCATAGTACCAATAGCCTCCACAAAGGCTTGATGGTCAATGGCCAGTGGTGGTTGATTATTGTTCCGCCCACTGCCTCGACATCCTCTTCCTCTACTAGCCATCTACACACATGTTAGATACAAATAGAGCACCAATTTAGTATCTCAAGGTAGGGACCAAATTTTAAACTTTGAGATTCATCTCCTTATCCCCCTAGTAGAATTGTACACCAGGAACTATCCCGTTCCCTTGTTTTTCGACCCCTAAGGTTATGTTTTCTAACCCTAATTTCTATTTTTCGTATACATTTTACCATGTATATCATTCACATAACATACAACATATAACATGTATCATATTAAAACACATAGCATAAAATGCCCCATGCCCCACCAAGCCCTAAGTAAATCATATACCTATGCTCTGATACCAAGTTGTGATGCTTCTAAAACCGGGGGTCATTTGTTAACCATTAACCATCCATCAACCTGCACAAATACACGTGTTTGTCAAAAACTCGACATCACGTCTATAACATCCCTTTTTAATCGGGATTATAACTCATACATGTAACCCGTGTACATATTATCATTTAATCAAATCATGGTTCAACGTACCACATTCCATACTCCATTATGGTCTATTTATATCCTTGGAACCAAGAACCCATAGCCCAAAAGCTTGGCGAAGAAATTTTAAATTTTCAAAATTTTGGAAAGAGTACCGGTACTGTGAACCTTCTGGAAAATCTATATCGGTACGGCATACCGGTACGCTCTGCCTTCTAGACAAGATTGTACCAGTACGGTTAACCCACTGAAACAATTGTACCGATAGAATTAACCCACTGGACATCATTGTACTGGTACTCTTTGCCCACTTTTGCCTATTGCACCTGCTTTTCATTTCCAACTCATGTATAATGAAGTTTTTCAAGTAATAAAAGGTCCATACAAGTTCTATTACATTCAATTCAATATATTTACATGCCAAAACAGAAAATTTCATAATTGTTTCATAAAACTCAAAATAAAGCCACATTCCAGCTTTCTTCACCCTTGGAGTCCTGTGTGAGGGCCTTCCACTGATACATATCTCACACCAAAAATATTTTTTCGTATAGGGTGAGCCACGACCAGTAGAGTACTTTCTACGGAGGTTATTCCCCAACCTAAGTGCATATGAATGTTCATGCCACACTTTACAACCAACACATTCCAACCAAGAATATGTTATTCAATGTTGGAATTTTAGCAATGTCATCCCATGGAATGAGATGAGACTCACTCATGCAACTCAACCCGAGCCCTCCCTAGCTCCTTTTCCCCTATGTATGCCATGAATATAAAAATCGCCTTTCCACGCCCTGCCATTGGCGCTACACACCCAATGACTATTTAAAAATCTTTGGGTCTTTCTTGGGGTGGGTATTTATGGACTCACAACAACGGCACCCAACCGACATGGAATTCATGGACCTCCACCAATAGTTCCGTGTACACCGACACACTTTATAGGCTCTTATACCAATGGAGTGCGTATCCGATCAACGGGTCTCTCACCCGAGAAATAGTCTAGCCGTTCTTGCTAATCTCGACCTAATTTTTTATTCATACAACCGTGCGACTCAGTTAGATCTTCTATCCAACTCTCCCCGAGCCCACCATCATCCACCTATTTGCTGTTTGATATCAACCATGCACACACACTCCCACACTCATGGCTATGGATGCGGTTCCTCCGTGCAAATGTAATGTAATGCACCATTGATTAATCAATGTCATGCTCATATGTAAAGAATGCCACATGAGCAAAATTAACCATATTTAAACATATTCCATGACAATTTAAATCCAAAATATATAATTACCAATTTCATCAAAATGTCGATATATCTATAGGCATAAATCAACATTTTTATTTTCAACCATACATCACAAGCATGTTATCACATATTATGTGCCAATAACAAACTCTATTCACAAGGCATAATAAAAGTACATAGCATGTCCACATAACATCAATTTCCATGGAATTACACAAGTAATTACCACATACCAATTCCATGTTAGGAATTTATTTTAAACCATTCTATACCCATTTCATCAATTTCACCAACATATATAAATGATATAAGTTTCTATTAAACTACCCATTTAATATAAACACCCTAGATTGTAAAACAAACCCAAGTAGGAAGGAACCCTATCTCTTGAAGCGTAAAGAACATGTAGAAGACCCTTAAGAACTTCAATCAAGCTCAAACCCTTGATTTCCTTAAGCCCCATTTTTGGTACTTTGGTAAACTCTTCGATTTTTGGTACATAGGTGTAGCCCTTGATGAGGCGAATGACTTTCCCTGTTGGCCAAAACAGATTTGACCGCTAGAATTTCGTAGATCATAGAAAGAAGTGGTAAAACACTCTTTTCCCTCTCTTCTTTTCTCACATTGAAACCAGCTGAAGAATGGAGAGAAATCTGATATTTCTCCCCTTTTTATACCCTCAAAACACTTGGCCCACAATGCGCCACACGTCCTCTTTTTTTCGGGTCTGTTTCTTCCCCGAAATGATTAAATTTTGCCCTAGTTCAAGTTCAAAATATTTTTATTTTTAACTTGTCTTCAATTATTTTTCCAAATTTTGAAATTTTATTAAAAATCCCATTTTTGGGTCACCCAAGACTCGACCGTCTTATAAAATATGAAAATTCGACTATCTCAAAATTTGACAAAATTTGACAGGGTAACTAGATTTTGTGAGACGAATCCAATGGCGAGGTCTGTTTTGTCATCCAAGTTCTAGAAAATTTTAGGTTTACAACCCATACTGTAGTGGAAAATTATTATTTTGCCCTTTTTTCATAAAAAGTTTAAATTTACCCGGGTTTTATACTTTGTGACTAGAAAACATCAAAGAACCGGATAGTGAGTTAATTTTCAATAATTTTTGAGTCACTTTTAAAATTTTTTGAAAAATAATTGTACAGTGGACGAGAAACTGTTTTGGTCAGGCTTAATTTTACTACATTATTTTCAAAAGATATGCATGCATTGATCATTCAAAAAGCTAGAAGAGTTAGAAATTTAAAAATTTTTGAAAGTCAAGCAAGACCCCTGTGTGGAAAAAGTACATTTGCTAAATGCCGACGAGCAACGTGTCTTAGTGGTTGTGTAAGATGTGGTTGTTTAGAATATTTGAGACAATATAATCAGTATGTAGAACCAATTTCAAGTAGAGCGTCAGATGGTCTTCGGTGGATTAGGTATAGGCAGGGCAAGGATTATCCTGAGGCATCATCTTGTTTTACTCCTATGTTAACAAGATACATAAAAAGTAAAGTTAACCGTGTTACTGGTGTTATTGATCCAAAAAGTTCTGACTCTGAATCAGTATAATCAAATAATGTATAATAGTACATAAATATAAATAGCTATAAGTTAATTAGGAAAATCAGTAAATATTGAATAACAAATAAAAAATAAATACAACCAATTTTTGAAACAAAAAAAAGTGTGATTAGCAAGTTTCGTAGAATGTTTAAAGTTGTATTTAATTTTGTAACTGTAGGATTTTTTTTAAGAAGGCAAAATTTTAGAAAGTTAGCAGGAGTAGCCTGCAAATTACAATGCAAAATCCAGTAAAGGAGCACCATCCGGACGGTAGTATTGGCGTCTAGACAGCAGTGCATGATATAAATCCCCATTACCCCATGACCGATCAGTTTTTAGCTTCCCTCGCAGGCCAAAATTCGAAACCAAAGATTTTGTCCAAGGAGTTCTTCTCAAATCGGGTACACTCGACCATTTTTCTTCAAATCTTCTCTGATTATTCACTTACACAATACATTTTTAAGGTTTCTACTGATCAAAATCAGTCAAAACCAAATGTTTGAAGAGAAATCAACAAAAAGATGGATTCAAGGCATCGAACGAGAGGATCTTCAAATCGGGCAAGAAGGGATCAACCTCCATAACTTCAAGCACCTCCACAACAACCTCAGCTAGAAAATGTCTATAATGAGATGATTTTTGAGAATGTTAATCAACAGGCCTGGTACGATGCTCATTTTCTTACTAAAACTATTATTCTTGCAAGGCTAGTAATCTTTGAAGATTTTGAAAATATAGGAGTTAGACAAATTCTTGTTGTGGGTGGATGTCTTGATTATGTTTAGTTTATTGTTCATGCTTATGACTGCTTGGTCCATGAATTCTATAGCAATGCAAAAAAAATTGGAGAAAGACAATTACGTATATTTGTTCGGGGTATAATTTCCAAGTTACCTCGACAAGTATAGCCAAATTTTTTCAGCCCATGCAAAGACCACCCAACACGCAATATCCTTACACTGAATTACCTGATTTAACTAATGTAGGAATAGAGTTGATGGATAACCCAGAGTTTTTTTGGGGAAGACCAAATAAATACATAAAGCAACAGTATTTAGCAGACAAGTATCAAGTTTTGAATTTGATCACAGTAAACAGTTTGTTACTCTGAGCCCAGAAAAATCAATTTATACTGAGAAGGCCTACTTCTTATATATTTTTGGAATGGGACACATGATTGATCTTCTAAATCTCTTCATGGATCAAATGTTGCTTACTGTGGATAGAAAGAAACCCTTACTCCCATATGCTAGGTTAGTTTCACAGTTATGCGGGGAAAAAGTAGTAATTGTAGATCCATCTTGGAAAATAGTGGAGTCTTTTGCACCGTAGGATAAAACATCTTTGAAGAAGAGTCATGGAGTTCAGCCAGAAGATCAACCCAAAGCACTGCCTCCACTACAAGAAGAGCTGTTCAAAGTCCCTAAAGAATTTTTCCTGCAAGAGTAGCCTCCACCACAAGAAGGTTAGCCATACATACTAGTATATGATAGGACCGATAGACAGATCTTACAAGGGTTGGAGACCACTGTTACCTAGCTCGGTACCAACATCCTTCAGATCAACAAATGCATGGATGAGTATGAGCAGAACCAAGCGAAGATTCTAAGGCTACTTCGGGAGCATTTTGGTGGAGGCCCTTCAACTTCTTGATCAAAAACACTAGAAATTCTACAAAAGCTTTGCTATCTTTCACTTATCTTTTACTTTATGCACCTGAACTTACTTTATGCTTTGAACTTTTTGTTGTTTTTAAACTTGTTTATGTTAGTAATTTTTTTTTGTCAATTAAATATGGAGCTTATGTTTTTAAGTTAGGAAGACTATTTCATATGACTCACAGTTAAATTAAGTTAGTATTCTAATGCTTTGCAAGGATAACCTTAATTTGATCACGTAGGATTTTCATATTTTAGTTGTGTATTATCTTAATATTTTTAGTTAAACATATTCTTTTGAGCATAACTAGATCTCTTTATTAGTGAAAACCTTGTGGAATATTACACTCTTTGCATCTATAGTGGAGATGTAAGACCTATTGCAGATTTTGAACTAATCTCTCTTGGAGAGATATTCTACATCTACTCAAATAAGAATCTTCGATTCAGCAGTAAATTTTTTTTGAATAGTCTCATTAGCTTTGTCTTGATTAGCACTTATTGAATTATATTATTAGCATTTTCCTTAAAATTTTTATTTAGAGATTATGCGGATGTATGATTTTTGGCAAATGATCTTAGGCCATTTTTGATTAATCTCAAGCCTTAACCATTTCTTTTACAAAATTATATCCTTAGTTAGCCATGATTGTGCCTAACAGAATATAAATTATTTTCATGAAACCCGAAAAAATACTTGAACTACATGAAAATATATTAAATCTACCTTTGTTATCTAATTTTCTTGCACCCTCTTCTAAATCAGCAAGATATAGAAAAGAAGAAGAAGAAGAAGAAAAGGTAGAAGGTGATCACTGTTCAAAGAAAAGAGAAATTTGTGAAAGAAATTCCAAAGGAAAAAGAAAGAAAGAAAAGAGCAAAGAAAGTGGAAAAATGAAATAAAAGAATGGACAAACTCGAAAGGATAGACCGAGGTGTGCAACAATACTAAGAAATGATAGCTTTTAAATCTCATTGACGTCGTTTCTTAAATCCTAAACCATTAGCCACATTACAACCCTGAGAAATTCCTTTTTGATTCCAAAAGTCATACGTGTGTATTAATCCTATCAATCCAAAAAGGTAGAATATTGATAATATGTCTGATATACTGTTAATATTCTTTCATGAGATTATGTCAAAATTTAATTTTATTCAAATAAACGCACTTTTAATGAATTAAATGTGAAACTATTTGCTTTGTTAACAGTATTCCAATCACATGTAGTTTTTGAGAGAACAGTCACTATAACATATGTATATTCTTTGCTGAGTGTATTCTAGGAGAGGATTGACAACAAGACTACTATGAAAGATGGTAATAATTCTTGAGTGATTTTTGAAAATAAAGAAATCATTACATACAAACACAAGTTTTATAAAAATATATGGATAATGTTACAACTAATGTGTGTTACTCTTACAGTGATCAGAAAAGGAAGTATTCCAACAATACAGATGAATATTGATTTAATTTTATTTGTGAAAAGTATGAATTATGAACTCTTAACTATTGAATCTTGTAGGTAGCTTCATTGAAAACCTTCACAAGACAAAACTCGTCCACTAGGGATCACCTAGGGGTTTAAAGGCTTATTGCAAATGCTAAATGCAACGTGAAAAAATCTATGAAAATGATTTTACTCTGATTGTACTTTAGTTTTTAGTTTTTTTATAATTTACTAGGGACAAGTAAAGTTTAAGTTGGGGAGTGTGATTAACCCTAATTAATATGTAGATTAATATAGTCAAATAAGCTAATTATATAAGATAAATCAGTTAAAAATTGTAAATTAGGGTTTGTGCATAAGCTATAATTTTATGTGTGTACTGTTTGAAATTTCAGTGTTTTGTGCGGAATTGCTAGAAATTATGATGAGCAATCTGTCAAAGCTTGAAAAAACAAGGGAGGCAAGTGTAATGTAACCAAGAAACCACCAGAACAACAAGAATATCAGCACCATTTTTCCAACAAACCAATACCATTCGGAGAGAGGTGGTGGCATCCGAATGGTGGCCCTTAGCGGTTTAACATTATCCTCCACCTCCTGCTTCCATAGTTGCCTATACATATGTGCTACTTCTTCATCTTCACTAGTGGGGCTAGGATGGGAGCTCCAAAGAAAGTGGAAAGAAGAAAAAAAAAGAGAGAAAGTTATAGAACAATTCAACATCCGGACCATCCTACTCTCCAGCCAAAATTCTATATTTCTACATTTCTATTATGGCTTTCTACTTAGAGATTTGAACTGTTGCCACCTTTGTGTCTTAACTAATATTAAGGGTGGTTGTATTTCAATTGTTCCTTGCAAAAGAAGTGTCTGTGTCTGTATTTTATTTACTATTGTAATGAGAATTACCCACACTTCTTGCTTGTTTATATCAATGAAGCGTGAGTAGTTTACTTATACCCTTTAGTGGGGGATGAACATATGTATAATATTGGTTAAATGATGGAAGTGTTGATGTTTTTATTATGCTCTATTAATATTTATATTTCTAAAATGCTCATGGTTATGAACACCGAGTGATATTTAATAGTATATATCATACTATCTATTATTATGAACTTCATGCATGATACAATGATGTACGTAATTGGGTGTTACTACATAGCCTGGAATTATGTCATTAATGAATCATCAACCTGCCAGTGAAATATCTAAAGTGTTCCATTTGAATGGCTTGACCTTCTGGTGCACTAAGGATGTTTTACTATTGCATGGTACAATTGTCAGATTAATAGCCTAAGTGATCCTCTTGAATGCCTTGACCTTCTAGATTACTAGAGTTGTTTAAGTGATACAGGATATAAAAATTGTCAAATTAATAACCTAAGTGATCCTCCTGAATGGCTTGACCTTCTGGTTACTAGGGTTGTTTAATTGATACATAATATAATATTGCCAATTGAATAATTTCGGTAATCCTCATGAATGGTTTGACCTTCTGGTTTACTTGAATTAGTTAATTGTCATGTATACTACCAACTAACCTAAGAAGTTGATGTGTTATGGTTTAATACACATATACCTACCAACTAACCTAAGAAATTGTTGTGTTATGGTTTAATATACATCAAACCTACCAGTTGACTTTCCAAGTGACAGAAAAAGTTAACTGTTGTAAGGTAGCATTTCCAATATTTAACCAATATAAAGCATATGGGATCCTTAAATTGAAGAGTATTTTTCACTTTATTGTCTTTTAACAATCTATCTAAACATTTCATTTACTTAGACTAGTTATCAATCTAAGCTCACATCACAAACTATCTCATGTTACACTGCTTTAACAATACCTTCACTGTTTTTATTTTAAATTCCAATTATTAAAATTCTTCATGGGATCGATCTTGGACTTAAACTAAGAAAACCACAATTTGACCACTTATATTTGGGTGTATAATATAAATCATATCATGAAATAGGTTGAATCACACAGTTTTAATTATTCTAAGCTCCCACCACAAGTTATTTCCACTACATTTTGTTTCTATAACAAATTCACCGTTTCTATTTTGATTTCCAATGTTTAACTCCCTGTGGGTTCGACCTCGGACTTAAATCAAGTATTTTATTATAATTTGACCACTTATACTTGGGTATACAACACTATTCAAGCTGATTGTGAGTCAGATATAATCCCATTACAACCAGAAAAAAAAACACACAAAATCCTTCCCCGAGAAATAGCTAAAACACTACCACTCTTATTACTCGCTAAGGCTCAAAAGTGAGAGAGGTTTAACCCTCCAAGTTGAAAGGATAAGCAGAAATATAGAAGTAGATAAAATTTTGGGTGAGAAGTGATTAGGGCAGGGCTCCGCTTTGTTTTCTAATTGAAACACTCACTGAAGTTTCCCTCTCTCTCTTTCTTTCCTTCTTTCTCTCCTCTCTTGCACTGGACTGAGCTCTCCTAGAGTCCCCTGAAAAATGAGCTGAGGAAGGCTATCTATAGGAACTGGTGGAGCTATAAGGCGACAGACACTCAGGCCATCCAACAATATCATTTTGTTGCTAAATTTGACCAGTGGGAGAGGAGAGAAAGTTGAGGCAGTTTAAGCACCATCCAGATGCCATCACTGCCGTCTGGATGGTAGCATCTCTCTGGATTTTTGCTTTGGTTTATACTTTCCTCCCCTTCCTCGTTTAGCCCTTTACACTTTGATCCTCCATAATTTTTATATTTATGCTTGAAACCCTACAAAATGCATAAATTACGCATTAACTCTAATACTTTATAATTTAATCAATTTATTCTAATTTACACACACAGCTAACTCTAAATCCAGATTCAACTATACACTTTTTAGGGTTAGTCACATCTCCCCACTAGACATTACTAGTCCCTAGTAATAAAAATAAGTAAAACAAAACAAAATCATTTTCTTAGATTTCACAATTGCATTTAGCATATGCAACAAGCCATTAAACATTAAACTCGAGAAGGTTTCCAGCGAATATACCTACAAACTTTGAAAGTTAAGATTCCATAATTCATATTTTTCACGGATAAAATTAAATCACCATTGCTTTTTATTGCCAAGATACTTCCCTTCCCAGATTACTATAAGAGTAACACTATTCCATGTATTTTTATAAAAAAACATATGTGTGTGCAAGTATTCCTTTATTTCAAAATCACTTAAGAAATATCACAACCCTTCACTCTGTTGTATAAGAATTAGTCTCGATATCAATCCTTTCCAGGAAATCACTCAGCAAAGAATACACTCAAGTTTTAGTGACTATCACTCAAAAATTACATGTAAGGAGAACATTGTTGTCAAGGCAAAGTAATTGCACATTTAATATCTCAAAAGGGTGTTATTTGAATAAAACTGGAATTTGACATAATCTCATGAAAGAATATTAACACTACATTAAACAACATTGTCAACACTCCATTTTTTTATGATTAGGCAAAAATAATACATATGCATGACTTCTAGAATC
Organism: Ilex paraguariensis; assembly: GCA_963454935.2. NCBI lineage: Eukaryota > Viridiplantae > Streptophyta > Magnoliopsida > Aquifoliales > Aquifoliaceae > Ilex > Ilex paraguariensis. The sequence goes on along the minus strand of CAUOFW020010601.1, from coordinate 106,841 downwards.
AAACTTTATTAGGGTTATAATGTGGCCAAATGCATTGGGTTTAAGAATCGACATCAAAGGTATTCATAAAGCTATCCTTTCTTGATTAGTGTAGCACACCTCTCTCCCATTTTTCCCAAAAAATTTACACATGGTAATTCCCATTTCTCCATTTTCAATCCCATTTTTGCTATCTCTTGGCTAATTTTTTTCTTTGCTTTTCTTCTTGCTTTTTCTTTTTCTTTTTTCTTTCTTTCACAACTTCTTTCTTTTCCTTGAACTACAGTCACCATTTTGTTTTTTCTCCCTTTTATGTATAATTCTTTCTTAAGGAGATTGTACAAGAAAATTAGATAGCAAGGGTAGGTCAATATATTTTTCTATGGATTGGTTAACTGATGGGTTTAAGAAAAGAAATTTTCATTTCGGCTCAATCATGGCTTACTATAGTTATAGGTTTCCAAAATAAATGGTTGAAGCTTAAAATAAAATCAGAAATGGCCTAAGATCATTTTCCAAAAATCATACATATCTTCCAGTTATAGTTTAAAGGAAAATGCTAATCATGTTATTCAATGAGTGCTGACCAGAACAAAGTTAATGAGATTATTCAAAGAAGTATTACCGCTGAACTAAAAATTCTTACTTGAGTAAATGTGAAAATTTTCTCCAAGGAGGATTGGCTATGGAAGTTTAATAAAGGATTGCATTATTTTAGAAGGTTTTCAAAATAAGGAATTTTTATGTGCTCAAAATGTTGAGTTCTTAAGCAAAATCATCAACTAAAGAAAGTACTTAAAACCAAATCCAGATAACTATTCAAAACATAAAACTGAAATAAAGTGCATAAAAGTTCAATAAAGGTAGCAAGAGCATAGAAACTTCAAAAACTCTTATCACTAAGCTGATTGGCCTCCACAATAATATTTTTGAAGTAGCCTCAGGATCTTATTCTAATTCTCCTCATAGTTATCCATCCTTTGATCCAGCTAGGTGACGCTAGTCTCTAACCCTAACAGAATCTAGCAGTCAATCCTGTCATCAACTGGAATATAAGACCGTTCTTGTTGTTGAGGCTCCTCTAGTGGTTGAAAGTCTGCACCTTCTAGGAATGGATTCGCCTGTGGTTCTGGTGCTTCCTTATGTTCCTCTAGTTGCCTCCTATGGCACTTTTTCAATGAGGTTTTGTCCAATGGTGCCAAATGCTCCACCATTCATCATGTTGGATCTACAATGACTCCTTTCTCCCTACATTACTTAGATACTAACACAACAAGGGCCTCTCAACCTTAACAGTCACCATCGTTTGGTCCATTATCAATGTTGACAAATCAAGAGTGTGCCCCATTTCGAAGGCATACATAAAATAGACTCTCTTAGTGTAAATTTGGTATTTCTAGGACTGAGGCAATAGATTGTTTATAGTAATCAAATTCAGGATTCTTTATTTATCGGTTAAGTCCCCTTGCTTAATGTACTTATTCGGCCTACCCGAAGCATACTTTGGATTCCTAGTTAACTCAATCATAATGACTTTCATATTAGTCAATGCACTGTAGGGATACTATGGATGTTGATATCTTGGGATCAGATTCAAAAAGTTAGCAATAGTAGCTAGTGTAACTTGAAACATAACTCCCCTAATGTAAACGTGAAATTACCTTGGCCCGGTTTCTTTTGCATCACTATAAAATTTCCTGACTAAGCATTCATATGTAGGACCTACCAATTTCACATAGTAAATCCAACCTTATGCCTCTAAATTTTGCCTAAACCCTATTTGTTCAAAGTCTTCATATAAAACAGGTCTCTTAGCAATAATAGGCTTAGAATAAAAATAACTATCATACCAAACCTGTTGATCAATATTTTCAAACATAGCAACGTCGAATACATTCTATCCTTGGGTTTGTTCTTGCTGCTATGGGGCTGGTCCAGGCGGTGATGAGGCTCATCGCCTTACTCGGCTTGGCAAAGCTCTTGTTCTTGCTCTTAGATCCATGGATTCTTGAATTTTTTGATAAATAAACTGTTTCAAAGATTTTTAATCGGTAAAAACCACAACTAAAAGAGCATGAATGCCACACCAACGTCAAAAGAAAACAAGATTCTATTGTCAAATGCACCAATTCTAGGAGGAGAAATAACTTTGGCATTAATGAATTTCCAATAGTGATTGAATGAACTCCTGTAGTTAAGGAAGAGAAACTAATAACGAAAAAACAATTCCAGTTTCAAGAGGTACAATTCTAAGAGAAACCAGGATTCTTGTATCAACGTTCCTTAATCTAAACGAAAACGTGATTCTAGTGTTAATTAAACTAACTATTGAACAAAGCACGAATCTGATGCAAAATGCACTAGTTCTGGGAGAAAACTTGAATCAGACATCAACTAAAATGTATCTCAGAAGAAAGAAAATACTAAGGTCTCATATGATTAAACTATATAGAAAACTTGGATTTGGTGTCACCTATGCGCAATTATTGGATAAGAAATTATTCAGGTGGCAAATACATTTACTCTACGAGCAAACATGATTGCTTCACCAATTGTTGTAAATCATAAACATAAATGTGGACAAATTCTTAGAGGGGTTAAGATTGTGGTATCAACCAATCTAAACTTTGAAGAAAATTACTTTCTCTTGTGAAACGCTCTTAATCTAAGAGAAAACTTGAATTCATTTTATTGGGTAATATTTCACACCATTCTAGTGTGAAACGCACAAAGGGTGTGCAATGCACTAATTCCGAAGGAAACCATGGTTTCTAAACTAAAAGAAAACATGATTCAAGTGTCAATGACACTAATTCTAGGGAAAAACTAGGTTTTTGATGTCTAGGACACTAGTTCCAAGACAAAACAAGAGTACGCCGTCAACATGCACTAAATATTGGAGGGAATAGAAGAATCAGGCGTGAAATGCTTAAACGTGAGACAAAACAAGATTCAACTATCACTTGCACTCAATTCTTGTGTAGGAAAATGCGCCAGTGGTACAAGAAAGCAATTATTGCACAGCAACTGCACTAAATTTGATTAAAGACATGATTCTAGTGTCCAATGCACTTTTTCTAAGGGAAACTTGAATTTTGTAACAACTCGACCACTAAACATGAAAGAGAACATGACTCTAGTGTCAATCACTTTAATTCTTCGAAGAAAACATGACTACGGGGATCAAAGTTACTACATTTAAAAGAGAATGCGACCTATATGTCAAACTAAGAAAGCACTTGAATCTGGTTTTAAGTAATGCCTTTGTAAAAGAAGGATTGATTCTTATGATCGTAGCATGAATTCTTAAAAAAGATCATGACAATAATGTCAAATGTACTTTTTCGGAGAATAAGCATGTGTAAACGACACTAAAACTCGAAGAATACATGATTCCATCGTAAAATGTACCAATTCTGAGAGATGTAATTGTTTTTTGGTATGAACAGAGTTGTACTTGAAAGCCAATATGATTATGGCATGACAGTTACTAATTCTGAGGGAAGAGTAATTTTAGCTTCTACGTTAGCATTTTAAAAAAGAACACATGACTATAGTGTGAATTGCACTGCCTTCAATGGGAAAAGTGCTTTGGAGTCACATGCATTAGTTCTAAAAGGAAAGATGACTAGGATTAACTGCACTTGTCCTTTATGAAAAATTAACGAAGGAAACAAGATTCCTATGCGAAATTCTCCTCTTGTAAGATAAAACACAATTCTGGTGTCAACAACACTGATTCTTGGGTAAAACAATATTATGATGTCAAATGCATTAATTCTAGGGGAATGCGTGACTTCCAGTGTCAACTAAAATATATCTTAAGAGAGAAAAAAAAAGACACGCATGTCAAATGACCAAACGTGAGAGAACACGATTCCATTGTCACATGCTCTCAATTCTTTGGTAAGACATTACTTTGATGCCAAATGCACTAACCCAAGTAAAAGAGCATGAACGCCACACCAACATCTAAAGAAAACAAGATTTTATTGTCAAATGCACCAATTCTAGAAGGAGAAATAACTTTGGCATTAATGAACTCCAGTAGTTCTTGAATGAACTCTAGTAGTTCAAGAAGATAAACTAATAACAAAAACACAATTCCAGTTTTAGGAGGTACAATTCTATGAGTAACCATGATTCTTGTATCAATGTTCCTTAATCTAAACGAAAACGTGATTATAGTGTCCATTAAACTAACTCCTGAATAAAGCATGATTCTGATGCAAAATGCACTAGTTATGGGAGAAAACTTGAATCAGACATCAATTGAAATGCATCTCAAAAGAAAGATAAGACTAAGGTCTCAAATGATTGAACTGGAGAGAAAACTTGGATTTGGTGTCACCGATGCGCAATTCTTGGGTAAGAAAATATTCAGGTGGCAAATACATTTACTCTACAAGCAAACATGATTGCTTCACCAATTGTTGTAAATTATAAATGTAACATGATTCTAGTGTTAAATGCACCAATTCTAAGAGAAAAAATGATTTTGGCATCAATGAGACTACTTAACTTGGAAGAACAAAAAATGATTCATGTCTCAATGACGCCAAAATTGAAGGAACACGCGACCCTTTTGTCAAATATTATTTTCCCAAAAGAAGACAGGTTTCTCGTGCAAGTAGTACTAATCCCTAAAAATGGACATGATACTATTTCCATATGCACTTCTTCTAAGGAAGAACATCATTCATGTGTAACCAAAACTAAAATTTAAAGAAATCATGATTTTGGTGCGAAATGGAACATTTCTAGGAGAGGTCATCATTTCCGGTACGAACTGGTCTTAACTTAAAGTAAAACACGATTCTGGTGAGAAAGACACTAATCGTGTATATGGTACTATTTTGCCAAAAAAAAATATGATTTAGATGTGTAATGCACTTAGTCTCAAGGGGAACCCAAATTTTTACTTTCAAATTAGTGGTGCCTATTAGTATTCTACATTCAAGTTCGCTTTGTTCCAAAAGGAAAAATAGTAAAGTAAAAGCGATTTTGGTATCAAGGACATTTGATCTAAATGAAAGCATGATTTAAGTGTTGGATAAAAGATGATTCTGATGTCAAGTGCACCAATTTTGAGTAAAACATGAGTGCACCTTCAGGAGCAATATTTCCAAAAAGGAAAAGGAAGTCTCATGTGTCAATTATTTAAAACTTGGGACAAAACATTATTCTGGCATCCCTAGTAATCAATTTTTGGGCCTTGAAATATTCCGGTAACAAATGCTGTAACTTTATCAGAAAAAAACATCATTAGTTAACAACTGCAAGAGATCTAAAAGAATTCTTGATTCACTGCAACTAATAAAATTATAGAACACACACAAATCTGGCATCAACGACTGTAATTCTTGGAGAAAAAATGTGTCAAAAGACACTGGACCTTCAAAAACACTAGACTCTGGAGTCAAGCACAATATTATGAAGGAAGATATGATTCTTTCCCAAGAACACAAATTATTAAAAGATAAGATGATACAAATGAAATATGCATTTCTTCTTTCCCTGAACATGATTCCTTTGTAAAGGACACTGGAACAAAAACGGACAAATTCTTAGAGGGGTTAAGATTGTGCTATCAACCGATATAAACTTTAAAGAAAACTACTTTCTATTGTGAAACGCTCTTAATCTAAGAGAAATCCTGAATTCATTTTATTGGGTAATATTTCACACCAATCAAGTGTGAAACGCACAAATGGTGTGCAATGCGCTAATTCCGAAGGAAACAACGGTTGCTAGACTAAAATAAAACATGATTTGAGTGTCAATGACACTAATTCTAGGGGAAAACTGGATTTTGATGTCTAGGACACTAGTTCTGAAACAAACAAGATTACAACGTCAACATGCACTAAATATTGGTGGGAAAAGAAGAATCAGGCGTCAAAGGCTTACACTTGAGACAAAACAAGATTAAACCATCACCTACACTCAATTCTTGAGTAAGAAAATGCGCCAGCGGTACAAGAGAACATTATTGCACAACAATTGTACTAAATTTGATTGAAGGCATGATTCTAGTGTCCAATGCACTTTTTCTAAGGGAAGCCTAAATTCTGTAACAACTCGACCACTAAACTTGAAAGAGAACACGACTATAGTGTCAATCACTTTAATTCTTCAAAGAAAACATGACTACGGGGATCAAAGTTACTACATTTAAAAGAGAATGTGACCCATATGTCAAACTAAGAAAGCACTTGAATCTGGTGTTAAGTAATGCTTTTGTAAGAGAAGGATTGATTCTTATTATCATCGCATGAATTCTTAAAAAAGATCAAGATAATAATGTCAAATGTACTTTTTTGGAGAATAAGCATGTGTAAATGACTCTAAAACTAGAAGAATACATGATTCCCTCGTAAAATGTACAAATTCTGAGAGATTTAATTGTTTTTCATATGAACAGTGTTGTACTTGAAAGCTAACATGATTGTGGCATGACAATTACTAATTCTGAGGGATCAGTATTTTCAAAAAGAACACATGACTCTAGTCTAAATTGCATTGCCTTCAATGGGAAAATTGGTTTGGATTCACATGCATTAGTTCTAAAAGGAAAGATGACTCTAGGATTAACTCCACTTGTCGTTTATGAAAAACTAACGAAGGAAACAAGATTCTTGTGCCAAATTCACCTCTTGTAAGATAAAACACAATTCTGGTGTCAAACGATACTGATTCTTGGGTAAAACAATGTTTATGATGTTAAATGCATTAATTCTAGGGGAATGTGTGACTTCGAGTATCAACTAAAATTGTGAAACTCCGAAAAATTTAAACTTTTTCTTAGAAAGGGCAGAATGGTAATTTGTCATCCTAATGCGTATTTAAAATACGCATGTTCTAGACCTCAGATGAGGAAATGGAGTTCGTCTTTGGATTCGTATCGCAAAATCTAGTCATTCTGTCAAAATTTCATCGAATTTTGAGATAGTCGAATTTTTGCACGTCGTTCAAGGTGACTAAGAGGCGAATGACATTTTAAAAGTCCCCAAAAATAAATTTTTTAAAATTTTTCTTAAAATTAAGTTAAATTTCCAATAAAAATAATTTGAACTAAATCCGAAGTATAACGAATCGTTTTGGGACGAAAAACAAACCCGAAAGTCGAAAATATGCGGTGTGATGTGGACCGCATATTCGGGACTATAAATATCTACTTAAATTACATATTTTGGGAAAAATATCTCATTTTTCTTGACCCTTGGCCGGCCATAGAGAGAAGAGAGTGAAAAGAGAGAAAACAAGTGAATTCTTCAAGCTTCAATCCAAGATTCCCTAAGTTTCGTCGGTCGGAATTCGTCGAGGCAGGAATCAAAGTTCATCTCCTCGACGAGGGCTACGTGCACGTACCAAGAAAAGTGGTTTTCACCGAAGGTCCAAAGAAAAGACTTTGGAGGAATCAAAGGTTCTTGGGCTTGTTTTGGTGTTTTTAGAAGTTCTACCACTTCCTACACGCTACAAGAGGTAGGGTTCTTCCTACTTTGGTTTTAATCCTACCTTAAGGGTTTATTTTTGTGGCTGAAACATGACTGATTTGTGGATGATTGGTGGGCTGTCTAGTGTCCGTTTATGGACTGTTTAAGGGGCTACTTAGTGGCGGAATTGTGGGTTGCTTAGTGGCTGATTTATGGGCTGTTTTATAGTTGTTTTAAGGGGCTGTTTTATGGCTATTTTATGGGCTATCTTATGGCTGTTTATTGGGGCTATTTTATGGCCGTTTAGGGGCTGAATTGTGGGCTGCTTAGTGGCTAATTTGTGGGCTACTTAGTGGTTGATTTGTGGGCTATTTAGTGCTTAAATTTTGGGCCACTATGGGCTAATTTTTATGTGGGCTGTTATGTGCTATATTTTGCCTTTTAAATTAAGTGTGTTTTTTGACATAGATTATGTAATAACATGCTTGTCAATTGTGTTGAATATAAATGTTCACACGTGCTAGTTGATATTTTGGCATTGTGATGAAATTTTGGGAAGTCAGGAATAGCGGCCTTATCGAAACAACTTCTTATTTGCATGTGATATAAATTGTCATGGTAGACATTGATATGTAGAAATTGTTCCTTTGGCATGCATTGCAATATGGACATGGAATTGACATTACATTCATGGGCATGAGTCATGAGTGTGGGTGTGTGTATGCATGGTTAATCAAACACCATCCTTGGTGATTGATGGGTGGACTCGGGAAAGTTGGGTTGAAAATCCGAATGAGTCGCATAGTTGCACGAAAAAAAAACTTGTGTCGGGTATAGCAGGAAGGGGTAGATTCCCCCTCGGGTGCAAGACCTGGCGACTTGGTTATACACTCTCCTGTGGTGAAATTCCAAAAAAGTGTAGTATGGTGTACGGAACCGACGGGATAAAATCCAAAATTCGTTACCCAACAAGACACAAGATTTTGATTTATAAGTACTCATACAATGAGTAACACCCATCAGTGATTTGGTTTTATAATAAAAGAACTTTTATTTCAAATGATCATTTGGTGGATTTTTTCGTCAATTGACAGATTCAGTATACCTTGGCATTGCATTGTGTCGTGGGAGTCGGTGATGACTTGGGTTTAAGTGCATGAGTGAGTATCATCCCATTTTATGGCATGACATGGTTGCATTCCACATTTAATGCATATTCTTGTATGGAATGATTGTTAAATGTTGTTTGTTGCTTATACACACCACATATGCATCTAAGGTGGAGAGTAGCCTCTGTATGGATTATTCTACTAGGCATTGGCTCACCCTATACGGGAAAACATTTAAGGTGGGAGAGATACACCGGTAAATGGTTCCAATTTGGACCCTCATGTTTGAAGAAAATCAAATGTGGCTTTATTTTGTGTTAATAAAAAATATTTGTGGAAATAATGTTTTGGGCATGTAATCTTTTGCAAATAATTGTAAATAGAACTTATATAGACTATTGTTAAACTAACCTTGCATGTTTTGATATAAATATGGATAATTGGACCCGGTGTGGTCATGGTTGAATATTGGACCTCAGATGAGTCTTGTTATTATATGATTGCACAGAGTGAGTTTTGGGTAGAGCTTCCCGTACAAAGGAGACTCTGCTCGAATTTCGTCAAAATTATGGTTCCCGGTAAATGGGGCACAATGGCGTGATATCGAATTACTCGGTATCCATGGGTATTCCGTGGGTTTATGGGTAATCAACAGACCCCCGAGTTTTGGGGTGTCACAAAAATATATCTTAAGAGAAAAGAAAAAAGACTTGCATGTCACATGACCAAACGTGAGAGAACACGATTTCGTTGTCACATACTCTTAATTCTTTGGTAAGACATTACTTTGATGCCAAATGCACTAACTCAACTAAAAGAGAATGAATGCCCCACCAACATCTAAAGAAAACAAGATTCTATTGTCAAATGCACCAATTCTAGGAGGAGAAATAACTTTGGCATTAATGAACTCCAGTAGTTCTTGAATGAACTGCAGTCAGTTCAAGAAGAGAAACTAATAACGAAAAAACAATTCTACTTTCAGGAGGTACAATTCTATGAGAAACCATGATTCTTGTATCAATGTTCCTTAATCTAAACGAAAATGTGATTATAGTGTCAATTAAACTAACTCTTGAATAAAGCATGATTCTGATGCAAAATGCACTAGTTCTGGGAGAAAACTTGAATCAGACATCAATTGAAATGTATCACAAAAGAAAGATAAGACTAAGGTCTCAAATGATTAAACTGGAGAGAACACCTGGATTTGGTGTCACTGATGCGCAATTCTTGGGTAAGAAATTATTTAGGTGGCAAATACATTTACCCTACAAGCAAACATGATTGCTTTACCAATTGTTGTAAATCATAAACGTAACATGATTCTAGTGTCAAATGCACCAATTCTAAGAGAAAAAATGATTTTGGCATCAATGAGACTACTTAACTTGGAAGAACAAAAAATGATTCATGCCTTAATGACGCCAAAATTGAAGGAACACGCGACTCTTTTGTCAAATATTGTTTTCCCTAAAGAAGACAGGTTTCTCGTGCAAGTAGTACTAATTCCTAAAAATGGACATGATACTATTTCTATATGCACTTCTTCTAAGGAAGAACATCATTTGTGTGTAACCAAAACTAAAATTTAAAGAATTCATGATTTTGGTGGGAAATGAAACATTTTTAGGAGAGGTCATGATTCTGGTACGAACCGGTCTTAACTTAAAGTAAAACCCGATTCTGGTGAGTGATGAGCACAAAATATTGTATAGTTATTGGCCTCATTTCATGCTTTTTAACATAAAATGTGTGGTCAAGAGATGGACACATTGAATGAGGATAGGGAGGATTGGAAGGTGAAAAAACCAGAAAAATGCAATTTGGATGAAAACCTTCCGAAATGTTTGACCATGATCCACTTCGAATCTAAAAAAGTGCAAAACCTGATAGTTGTAGATTTGGATGTCTTCTATATTGTGTCAACATTTCAGCTCAATCCAATGCTTGGATCAAAAGTTATGGTAATTTTACTAAAAGTGGTCCCTGAGATGTCACCTTCCAAATGACCTTCCGGAAGGTTCTGCCTACTGGAATCGACCTTCCGGAAGGTTTTGCACAGAATGCCCAAAACGCCTATAACTCATGCTCCACTTGCTTGGGGGTCCCACCATTTATTCTTCCACCTGTCCCCTAACATCCCTTACATATTTACATGTCCCCTACACCCTAGGAGAAGACTTTGGAGGCTTGGCATTGATGAGAATGGGAGAGGAAGGGTGAAGCATGGGGAATGCAGGCTAAGCTTGCCCTACCCATCCATTCAGCCCCCTATTGATGGGAGGCCTTTCACACAGCTAGAGGGCCCCCCCATGGACGAAATTTGAAGGCACACACTCCATATATTCAGCATTAACAAGCTTTGAAGGGAGTGGCTACCTAAGCTAGGAGTAGTTCGATGTAGAATATGATGAATAGTAATTAGAAAGCTTATGTTTTTGCATTTTCCTTTCCATTTCAGTTGTGTTAAGATTTTAATCTCTTTTAATCTTTAACTCTGCACCTTAATGTCATTTACTTCAAGTTCATTTCAAGTTTAGTTATATGTTCTTCATTTCACCATTAATATTTTCAAGCTTTCTTCATTTTTAGTTTAAAAATAGGTATTGTATTTCTTTCTTTATAGTTCAAGTTTTCTTGCATTAAGTTAAGTTTCATGCTCCATTTCAATATTATATCTCTTTATATTATGTATTTGTTTCTTGCTTTCATGAGTAGCTAGCTTTTTAGTTGGCTAATCCAAGAGACCTCCTCTCGGTGTACGATGGTTCGGTTTGACTGGGTTGAGAGTGGACATGATTGTGAGTCTTTTATATCCCATAGGCTTGGTCACGGATTATGCTTGGATCCTCACCTCTATTTGGTTATGAGTTCTTGATACACCGTAGGCATTATCACGGTGTATGCTTGAATCCTCACCTCCATCTCGTCCCTAACTTCCCACGAATCAATCGTTCATCTATGCACCATTGGAGGAAGGTTTCGAGTTGAGTTGGGATTCCCATTGGAATGATCTCTTTGGATTAGCCAACTTGTTTTCTTGCATTTTCATTAAGAACAAATCTCACCAAAACCAACTACAAGATTTTACACTTTTCTCATTTTTGACAAAATCACCTTCACACACTTGAACTTTCCTTCCCTGAAGAGACGACCTTGGAATATTTTTTCAAGTAAAACAACGACACACAAAAGACTCCTTGCGCTTGGGGAGCACTTTTATTTACAAACGCATTTCATTCCACACACATATTTTGTTCATTTCATTCCATTCCATCCACCATTCCGTTGCCCCATCTCTTACATCATTTCGAGGGAGAGTGACACTCCCCTCCATCCATATACAATACATTTTGAGGGATGATATTTAGGAGTTAGGGATAACAACGAAAATAACCAAGCAGTAAGAAAGACACTAATCGTGTCTACGGTACTATTTTGCCAAAAGAAAATATGATTTAGATGTGTAATGCATTTAGTCTTAAGGGAAACCCAAATTTTTGCTTTCAAATTAGTGGTTCCTATTAGTATTCTACATTCAAGTTCGCTTTGTTCCAGAAGTAAAAGTAGTAAAGTAAAAGCGATTTCGCTGTCAAGGACCCTTAATCTAAATGAAAGCACAATTTAAGTGTTGGATAAAACATGATTTTGATGTCAAGTGCACCAATTTTGAGTAAAAACATGAGTGCGCCTTCAGGAGCAATATTTCCAAAAAGGAAAAGGAAGTCTCATGTGTCAATTATTTAAAACTTGGGACAAAACATTATTCTGGCATCCCCAGTGGTCAATGTTTAGGCCTTAAAATATTCCGGTAACAAATGCACTAACTCTACGAGAAGAAAACATCATTAGTTAACAACTGCATGAGATCTAAAAGAAATCTCGATTCAAGGGTCAAATGCACTGATATAAAGAGAAAAACATCAATCTAGTATCATTGCAACTAATAAACTTATAGAACACACACAAATCTGGCGTCAACGACTGTAATTCTTGGAGAAAAAATGTGTCAAAAGACACTAGAACTTCAAAAACACCAGACTCTGGAGTCAAGCACAATATTGTGAAGGAAGACATGATTCTTTCCCAGTAGCACAAATTATTAAAAGATAAGATGATACATATGAAATATGCATTTCCTCTTCAGGTGAATATGATTCCTTTGTAAAGGACACTGAAACTAAAACGGACAATGTGACGCCCCAAAAACTGGGGGTCCTTTGTCACCCCGTCAACCCACAGAATACCCGTGGATACCGAGTAATCCGATATCGTGCCGTTATGCCTCATTTACTGGGGTCTATAATTTTAACGAAATTCGGGCAGAGTCTCCTTTGTACGGGGAGCTCTATCCAAAATTTAACTTGTGTAATATACATTCACATGATCCATCTGAGGCCCAATATAAAACAATGAACGCACCGGGTCCATTTATGAGTAAACATTGACCAGACTAGGTCCATTTATCCATACTCATATAGATACATGCAAGGTTATATTAAAAATAGTTCATATAAGTTCAATTACAATTCTTTTACATATATTACATGCCCAAAACTAACTTTGCAAAAGTTAGCACAAAAAAAAGACTAAAAGCCACAATTCGACCTCTCTTCACCCTTGAGGCTCCAAATGAGAGCCGTCCACTGGTATATATCCTGCACCTGAAATATTTTCCCTTATAGGGTGAGCTATGGTCAATAGAGTATCTCCTGCAGAGGCTACGATCCAACCTAGATGCATATGAAATGTGAACATTCAACAATCAACAACCATTATCCATTCCAAACAAGAACATGTAATTCAAGATTGAAATTCTACCATGTCATGTCATGATATGAGATGATACTCACTCATGCAACTTCAACTCAGATTCTCATCGACTCCCACAACACAATGCAATGCTTTCGTCAATTGACGAAAAATACATCCAATGATTGTTTGAAATAAAAGTGATGTATTTATAAAACCAAATCATTGTGGACATTACCCCCATTGAATGGGTATTTTTATAAAACAAAATCTTGGGTCTTTGTTGGGCAACGGATTTTGGTATCACAACTGTCGATTCCGTACACCATCACACTTTTTCAAAATTTCTCCTTAGGGGAGTATGTGAACCAAGTAGCCGGGTTTTGCACCCGAGGGAGAATCTAGCCCTTCTTGCTATACCCGACACAAGTTTTCCATGCATGTAACCGGGTGACTCAGTCAGATCTTCAATTCAACTTTCCCGAGCCCACCCATCAGGTACCAAGTATGGTGTTTGATTAAACCATGCACCCACACACCCACACTCATGCATAAAGTCCATGAATGTGATGTCATTATCATACCCAAGATGCAATGAATGCCAAATGAGCAATTTAACCGTATATCAATATACCAAGGCCAATTATATCATGTGCATATAATTACCTTTATCCAACACAATGACAATATATCAATGAACATATATCAACATTTTATACTTAACAACCAAACATAAGCATGTAATTACATAATCTATGTCAATATAACACACTTTATTTCTCATAGGCATTTTATTAAACACCTTCAAGGCACCAAATAATGTAATCACATAAAATGCCCAAATTTATCACCTAACTCAAAAAAAATCATATTCAATAATTTCCACATACTCATTTATCAAAACTTCCAAGAAATCACAAACTAGCAATTTCTAACTACCAATTTACACTAGAATTGAGCTTACTCATTTCCATTAAACCAGACAATAGGCAAGTGTTAAAAACACTCAAAAAAGCCCGCCCATTTCCAATGGACACCATAGGATGGAAATAAACCAAATTAGGAGGGAACCCTACCTCTTGAAGCGCAAAACACCCGTAGGAAGCTTCAAGAACACGATTCAAGCCCAAAGTTTTGATTTCGCCAAAATTCTATCTTTGGATCTTCGATGAAATCAACTCTTTTCGGTATATAGGCGTAGCCTTTGTCGAGGAGATCGACTTTAACTCTTGGTCCAAAAGATTCCGACATACGGAACTCCATGAATCGAAGGGAGAAACTTTGAAATTCACTTTTTTTCTTTTTTTCTCTCCAATGTTCAGACCAGCAAACCCACTGGTTTCAGCAGAAATATCTCTCCAAAAAATCAGATTAGTTGATATTAATATTCTCAAATGTGCGGTCCACGTCGCACCGCATATTTCTTACTTTCGGGTCCGTTTTTCATCCCGAAATGATTCACTCCATCTCGGTTTAAGTTTAAATTAATTTTATTTAAAATTTTATTCAATTATCAGGAAATTTTATAAATTTTAGTTTTGGAGACCTTCAAAAGGTCATTCATCACCTAATTGTCTCGTAAAACGTGTAAAATTTGACTATCTCAGAATTTAATAAAAATTGACAGGACAACTCAATTTTTTGATACAAATCCAATGGTGAGGCCCATTGCATCATCTAAGCTCTAGAAAAATATAGATTTTAAACCCGCATTATAGTGACAAATTACCATTTTACCCTTTTTCGAAAAAATTTAAATTTTTCTCGGGTTTTACCAACAAATTCTTAGAGGGGTTAAGATCGTGCAATCAACCGATCTAAACTTTAAAGAAAACTACTTTCTATTGTGAAACGCTCTTAATCTAAGAGAAATTCATTTTATTGGATAATATTTCACACCATTCAGGTGTGAAACGCACAAATGGTGTGCAATGCGCTAATTCCGAAGGAAAGCACGGTTGCTAGACTAAAAGAAAACTTAATTCGAGTGTCAATGACATTAATTCTATGGAAAAATTGGATTTTGATGTCTAGGATACTAGTTTTGAGACAAAACAAGATTACGACGTCAACACGCACTAAGTATTGGTGGAAAAAGAAGAATCAGGCGTCAAAGGCTTAAACTTAAGACAAAACAAGATTAAACCATCACCTGCACTCAATTCTTGTGTAAGGGCATGCAAGCCGGGATTTCAGGGACCCAGGGGCGTTTCTACACTATCACATCTCAGACAGAGCAAGTGGACCAGTCGGTCATCTAGGGTACATTTCTATTCTCTTGCTTATGGGCTAGGGTGTTATTTGACTCTAATGCATCACATTCATGTATTTCTGCATCATGTGTGAGAGATTTGGGCTTAGAGGTTAATACCTTAGAAGAGCCATTGTATGTGAATTCACCCCTAAGAGTTAGGGTGTGTGTTGATCAGATATGTCAAGACTGTGCGTTAGAGATCTCGGGGGTCTTACTCATTGTGAATCTTAGGGTCATGGACATGTCAGAATTTTATGTAATCCTTGGAATAGATTGGTTGGCGGCACATCGGGTCGTTATTGATTGTGATTGTAAGAGGGTCACTGCTTATACGGCTGATGGTGTTTGTTTCAAGTTCCAGGGGGAAAAGCGTGATGTTTTACCTCAAGTAGTGTACGACTCTAGATGGCATAGGCAATTGATAGGTTAGCTTGCAAGCCTTACCCTAGAGGACGAGGCGAGATAGGAGTTGGGTCTACCTCGGGTTGTATGTGAATATAAGGACATTGTTTTGGACGAACTACCGAGATTACCTCCACATAGGGATGTCGACTTCTCCATTGAGTTACATCCTGGTACATCTTCCATTTCTATGACTCCGCATAGAATGGCACCAGCTGAGTTGCAATAACTCAAGGTCCAGTTACAAGAGCTGTTGGATAAGGGCTTTATTAGACCGAATACTTCACCTTGGGGCGTTCCGGTGTTGTTTGCCAAGAAGAAGGACAAGACCCTTCGATTGTGTATCGACTATCGATAGTTGAATTAGGTTACCATCAAGAATAGGTACCCTTTGTCGAGAATTGATGATTGATTTGATCAGCTGAGAGGAGCGCGGGTCTACTCCAAGATAGATCTTCATACAGGTTACCATCAGTTAAGGATCAAGGAGGCATATATCCCTAAGACGGCGTTTAGAATGCGGTACGGGCATTTTGAGTTTACGGTGATGCCATTTAGATTGACGAATGCTCCAGCGGCATTCATGGATCTCATGCATAGGGTGCTTAAACCTTATCTTGATCAGTTCGTCGTGGTTTTTGTTGGTGACACCTTGATCTACTCTAAGACTAAGGAGGAGCATGAGGGGGCACTTAAGGGTCGTTCTCCATATGTTGAGAAATCATCAATTGTATGCCAAGTTCAGCAAGTGTGAATTTTGGCTTACAGAGGTAAAGTTTTTGGGACATGTGGTCTCGGCTTTGGGTATATCAGTGAACCCAAAGAAGGTTGAGGCAGTTATGAACTAGGAGAGGCCAAAATCAGTCTTCGAGATACACAGTTTCTTGGGATTGGTGGGGTATTATAAGAGGTTCATCGAGGACTTCTCCTGACTAGTCGCACCTATGACCAGGTTGACCCGAAAAGAGGTGAAGTTTGAGTGGAATGATTCGTGTGAGAATGCATTCTAAGAGTTAAAGATGAGGCTTACTTTAGCTCTTATTTTGATTGTTCTAGAGAGAGAACAGAGGTACACGGTATACTGTGATGCCTCTAGAGACGGGCTGGGTTGTGTTTTGATGCAGTTTAGAAGGGTGGTAGCTTATGGTTCTTGGCAGTTAAAGAATCACGAGCAGAATTAATTCAAACATGACATGGGGTTGGCGGCCATTGTCTTTGCCTTGAAGGCTTGGCGCCACTATTTATATGGTGAGCAATTTGAGGTATTTTCGGACCACAAGAGTCTGAAGTATATCTTTACACAGCGGGACCTCAACATGAGGCAACGCAGGTGGATGGAGTTTCTGGAAGACTGCAACTTCACTTTGCATTACCATCTCGATAAAGTAAATATGGTGGTTGATGCACTCAACTGGAAGTCACGGGGAGTCTTAGCTAGTGTAACTTCCTGGGAGTGGCAGATGCTTGAACCTATGGGATAGTTTGGGCTATGTTACATTGGGCAGGCTAAGGGTACTTTAGGGAGTTTGGTGGCTACACCTTGCCTACTAAGTAGAGTGATTGAGTCCCAGTAGCAGGACATGGAGATATTATCCATTAAGGATCGAGTACGATCGGGGACAGGTGATGAGGGCTAGACTATTCATTCAGATGGCAGTCTTTGGTATAGGGGACGGGTTGTAGTTCCCCAGTCTACGGAGCTAAGGGAGGAGATCCTCAGGGAGTTACATTGCTCCTGATTTACTGCGCATCCAAGTAGCACGAAGATGTACCATGATCTTCGTCACCAGTATTATTGGAACGGAATGAAGAAGGATGTTGAAAATTTTGTTAGCCGATGTCTCACGTGTCAACAGGTCAAGGCTGAGCACTTGAGACCAGCAGGGTTACTCCACCCATTGGAGGTAGCTGAGTGAAAGTGGGAACATGTCACAATGAATTTTATGACTCACTTGCCATGGACATCGTGAGGACATGACACAGTGTGGCTGATAGTAGATCGGCTTTCTAAGTCGGCACATTATTGGCTGTGCAGGTGACCTTTACACTAGAGGAATTCTACAGGCTGTATATACGGGAGATTGTTCGATTGCGTAGGGTACCTGTATCTATAATATCGGATCGGGAGCCCAGGTTTATGGCTCATTTTTTTGGGAGAGTTTCCAGCGAGCCATGGGAACACAATTGATGATGAGCACAACTTTTCATCACCAGACGGACAGTCAGTCTGAGAGGACCTTCCAGATATTAGAGGACACGCTACGGGCATGCATCCTAGATCTTAAAGATAGCAGAGAAGATCACTTACCCTTAATGGAATTCGCCTGCAACAACAATTATCCGTCGAGCATGTAGATGGCACCCTACGAGGCATTGTATGGGAGGCCTTGTTGTTCTCTAGTTTGTTGGATAGAGGTGGGAGAGAGACCCTCTACGGGTCCGGAGTTGGTTAGAGTCACCTCGGAGAAGGTGGACTTTATACGGAAACATCTTCTCATGGCTTAGAGCTCGCAGAAGAGCTACGCTAACAGACGGTGGTGACCTCTAGAGTTTGAGGTGGGTGATCATGTTTTCTTAAAGGCGATGCCTAAGAGAGGAGTGATTAGGTTCAACAAGCGGGGAAAGCAATTACCGAGGCTTATTTGGTCCTTTGAGGTACTTGAGAGGGTGGGCAAGGTGGCTTATCAGTTGGCATTACCGCCAATTTATCAGGTGTTCATGCAGTATTCTATGTCTCTATGCTCCGAAAGTATACTCCAGATCCGAAACATGTGGTGGATTGGGGTGAGTTGATTATTGATGCGGATGAGACCTTCAAGGAGGGACCAGTGCGTATCATGGATAGTCGTGAACAGGTTTTGCGAGGCAAGACCGTGCGGTTAGTGAAGGTGCTATGGCAGCACCGATGAGTGGAGGAGGCGACATGGGAGCATAAGGATACCATACGTATTAACTATCCGTTCCTATTCGAGGATGGAGATACAAGTTTTGTAAGTTTAAGTACGATATTAATGTTGCATATGCATGTGGTTAAGTGTGTATGTGTGTGTGTGAATTTCGAGGACGAAATTTTTTTAAGGGGGGAAGAATGTAAAATCCAGGTAAATTTAAACTTTTTATAAAAAAGGGTAAAATGGTAAATTGCCACTATAGTACGGGTTATAAACCTGAAATTTTCTAGATCTCGAATGACGAAATAAATCTCATCGTTGGATTCATCTCACGAAATCTAGTTACCACTTAAAATTTCATCGAATCTAAGATAGTCGGATTTTTTACGTTTTACGGGGCGGTCGAGTCTCGGGTGACCCAAAAATGGGATTTTTGATAAAATTTTAAAATTTGAAAAATAATTTAAGGTAAATTAAAATAAAATTAGTTTGAACTTGAATTAGGGCAAAATTTAATCGTTTCAGGGTAAAAATAGACCCTAGAAAAAGTGGGCCGTGTGGCGCGTTGTGGGCCAAGTATTCTAAGACTATAAATAGGGGAGAAAATTTGATTTTCTCTCCATTTCTTCAGCCGGTTCCAACATGAGAAAGAAGAGAGGGAAAATGCTTGAGTTCTCCACCTTTTCTCTATGATCTACGACATCTCGTCGCTCAAATCTACTCGGCCCAAGAGTTAAAATCGGTCTCCTCATTGAGGGCTACGCCTACATACCAAAAATGAGGGTTTTCACCGTAGGTTAAAAAATGAGATTTTGGGAAGGCTTGGATTAGAGTTCGAGTTGAAGTCTTGTAGCTTCCCTACCTGTTCTTTACGCTTCAAAAGGTAGGGTTCCTTCCTACTTGGGTGTATTTTACAACCTATGGTGTTATATGTAATGGGCAGGGTGGTATAGTTTTATATCATTTGCCTATTGTAGTTGAGATTGGCAAAATGGGTTTGGAAACGGGTAGAGTAAATGCTATCTCAAATTGAGTAGAGAAATGTTTTAAATTAAATCCCTAACTTGGAATGAAATTGTGGAATTCACTTGTGTATTTCCATGGAATTTGGCGTTATGTGTTTATATTATGTTTTAGTGAAGGAAGTATGTTATTGGTATGTGTTACGTAATAGCATGCTTGGAAATTGTTGTTGAGTATGGATGGAATGATATGTTGTTAACATGTTAGCATCATGATGGTTGTGGTAATTATATGCTTAGGATATAAATTACCATGAGAAATGTTGATATGTGTTTATTGATGTATTAACATGGTAACGAAAATTGGCAATTAAATGCTTATGATATCATTGGCCATGAAATGTGGAAATAATTGTTAATCTAGCTCATATGACATTCATTATATATGAGGCATGACATCGATATAGCAATGGTGTACTACAATGCAATTGCACAAGTTATCGCATCCATGAGCATGAAACTTGGGTGACGGTGTAGGAGTGTGCATGGTTTGGATCAAACACCATCCTTGGTGGATGACAAGTGGGCTCGGTACTGTTGGACCAAGGTTCAACAGAGTTCCACAGTTGCATAGAAAAGAAAACTTGTGTCGGATAGAACAAGAAGGGCTAGACACTCCCTCGGGTGCAAGGCCGGGCTATTGGTTCATACACTCCGTCGGTGCAAGTCCAAAAAGTGTAGAAAGCCTTACGGAGCCGACGGTGAGATTCCAAAATCTGTTGCCCAACAAAGACACAAGATTTTGTTTTTTTAAAAAAATACCCATTCAATGGGTAACATCCACAATGAGTTGGTTTTATAAATACATCATTTTTATTTCAAACAATCATTGGTTGTATTTTTTGTCAATTGACGGATTCATTACAAATGTGCATTGCATTGTGTAGTGGGTGTCGGCGAGGACTCAGGCTAAGATGCATGAGTGAGTCTCACTTCATTTCATAGCATGACATAGAATTGCAAATTCTTGTTTGGGAATGTTGTTGAATAAAAAATGTTGCATGTGAACATTGCATATGCCCTTAGGTTGGGGAGTAGCCTCTATAGGAAATACTCTACTGGACGTGGCTCACCCTATACGGGAAAATATTTCAGGTGTGGACTACACTCTGGTGGATGGCATTCATTCGGAGCATCAACGATGAAAAAAAAGCCAAGTTATGGCATTTGAAAACAAGTTTTTGTAAAAACTTTTGTTTAAAACCCACTTGGCATGTAAATGTATGGAATGGGTTGTATTAGACATTGTATATATTAGATTATATGTGAAAAGAAATGATTTAGTATGTTTTGGATGAAAATGAGAAGGTTTGAAATGGATTGCAAATGGAAAACAGGTGAAAAAGAAAAAATTGGGCAAAGTGTACCGGTACTGTCTGGTCGAGAAAGAAAACTGTACCAGTACATATTTTTTAGAAGGCAAACTGTACCAGTATACTTTCCCAAACTTTGAATTTGTTTGTTTTCCTTTTCCCAGGTCTTTGGGCTAGGTATCCTTTCGTCCCTATAATGCAAATGGACTATAATGGAGAATGAAATGGGGTACATTGGTCCACGGTTAGATTAAATGATAAAAGTACACTGGTTTCACGTGTGAGTTATAATCCCAGCAATTGGGAGACTATTGACATGGTGTCGGATCATGCGACAATCACGGGTATTTTTGCGGGTTGATGGGTGGTCAACGGATTAAATAACGACCCCCACTTTTAGGGGCATCACATTGGCTTTCAAATTTGTGGTTCTTAATAGTATTCTAGATTCAACTTCTCTTTGTTCCATAAGTAAAACTAGCAAAGTAAAAACGATTTATGTATCAAGGACCCTTAATCTAAACGAAAGGCATGATTTGAGTGTTGGATAAACACATGATTCTCATGTCAGGTGCACCAATTTTGGGCAAAAATAAGAGGCGCCTTTTGGAGCGATATTTCTAAAAAGGAAAAGGAAGTCTCATGTGTCAATTACTTAAAACATGGGACAAAACATTATTCTGGCGTCACCAGTAGTCAATTCTTGGGCCTGAAAATATTCAGGTGACAAATGCACTAACTCTACGATAAAAAACTTAAACATCATTAGTTAACAACTACACGAGATCTAAAGGAAATCTCGATTCAAGGGTCAAATGCACTGATTTCAAGAGAAAAACATCAATCTAGTATCAGTGCAACCAATAAACTTATAGAACACACACAAATCTGGCATCAACGACTGTAATTCTTGAAGAAAAAATGTGTCAAAAGACACTAGAACTTCAAAAACACCAGACTCTGGGGTCGAGTACAATTTCTTGAAGGAAGACTTGATTCTTTGCCAGTAGCACAAACTATTAAAAGATAACATGAAACAAATGAAAATATGCACTTCTTCTTAAGGTGATCATGATTCCTTTGTAAAGGACACTGAAACTAAAACAGACAAATTCTTAGAGGGGTTAAGATCGTGGCATCAACCGATCTAAACTTTAAAGAAAACTACATTCTGTTGTGAAACGCCCTTACTCTAAGGGAAAACTGGAATTCATTTTCTTGGGAAATATTTCGCACCATTCTAGTGTGAGATGCACAAATGGTGTGCAACGCGCTAATTTATGATTCGAGAGTCAATGACACTAATTCTCGGGAAAAACTGGATATTGATCTCTAGGACACTAGTTCTGAGACAAAACAAGATTACGACACCAACAAGCACTAAATATTGGTGGTAAAAGAAGAATCACGCATCAAATGCTTAAACTTGGGACAAAACAAGATTCAATTATCACCTGTAGTCAATTATTGTGTAATAAAATGCAGCAGTGGTCCAAGAAAACATTATTGCATAGCAATTTGCACTAAATTTGATTGAAGGCAAGATTCTAGTGTCCACTGCACTTTTTCTAAGGGAAACCTGAATTCTGTAACAACTCGACCACTAAACTTGAAAAAGAACACAACTCTAGTGTCAATCACTTTAATTATTCAAAGAAAACATCACTATAGGGGATCAAAGTTACTGCATTTAAAAGAGAATGCGACCCACATGTCAAAATAAGAAAGCACTTGAATCTGGTTTTAAGTAATGCTTTTGTAAAAGAAGGATCGATTGTTATGATCGTAGCACTAATTCTTCAAAATGAACATGATAATATTGTCAAATGTACTTTTTTGGAGAATATGTATGCGTAAACGACACTAAGACTCGAAGAAGACATGATTTTCGTTGTGAAATGTACCAATTTTGAGAGATGTAATTCTTTTGGTATGAACAGCGTTGCACTTGAAAGCCAACACGATTCTGGCATAACAGTTACGATTTCTGAGGGAAGAGTAATTTTGGTTTCTACGTCAGTATTTTCAAAAAGAACACATGACTCTAGTGTGAATTGCACTGCTTTCGAAGGGAAAAGTGCTATTGGAGTCAAATGCACTAGTTGTGTAAAGAAAAGATGACTTCAGGATCAACTCCACTAGTCCTTTATGAAAAAATAACGAAGGAAGCTAGATTCTTGTGCCAAATACACCACTTGTAATATAAAACACAATTTCGGTGTCAAAGACATTGATTCTTGGATAAAACATTATTTTGATGTCAAATGCATTAATTCTAGGAGAATGTGTGACTTCCAATGTCAAATGAAATACATCTTGAGAGAGTGAAAGAAAAAAAAATAAAGACTCGCATTTCAAATGACCAAACGTTAGAGAAAACGATTCGTTGTCACATACTCTCAATTGTTTGGTAAGACACTACTTTGATGCCAAATGCACTAACACACCTAAAAGAACATGAATACCACACCAACCTCAGAAGAAAAAAAAGATTCTATTGTCAAATGCACCTATTCTAGGAGGAGAAATAACTTTGACAGTTATGAACTCCATTAGTTCTTGAATGAACGCCAGTGGTTCAAGAAGAGAAACTAATAACGAAAAAACAATTCTAGTTTCTGGAGGTAAAATTCTAAGAGAAGCCATCATTCTTTTATCAATGTTCCTTAATCTAAATGAAAACGTGACTCTAGTGTCAATTAAACTAACTTTTGAATAAAGCACAATTTTGATGCGAAATGCACTAGTTTTGGGAGAAAACATGAATCAGACATCAACTGACAAAAGTTGGCAGAGAATACCGGTATTGAGTACCGGTACCATGGGGTCCAATGAGTTAACGGTACCGGTATAGATTTTTCAGTGGGTTGACAGTACCGGTACAGTTTGGTCCAAAAGGTAAATTGTACCGGTACAGCATATCGGTGCTGATTTTCCAGAAGGCTCACAGTACCGTTACTCGTTCCAAAATTTTGAAAATTTTTAAATTACTTTGCCAAGCTTTTCGGCTATGGGTTCTTGGGTTCCAAGGATATAAATGGACTACAACGGAGTATGAATTGTGGTACATTGCAATACGGTTGGATCAAATGATAAAATGAACACGGGTTTTATGTGTGAGTTAAAATCTCGGTAAAGGAGATGTTATTAACATAGAGTCAAGTTGTGCGACTATCATGGGTATTTTCGCAGGTTGACAGATGGTCAATGGTTAACAAATGACCCCCAATTTTAGGGGCATCACACCCACCATCAATGATAACACTACATACTTTATTGTTGATCTGGTAGCGAGTATGAAAGATGTTGTCACGTTGTGCCTCATTGTCGTCCTCCTTCACTTGTGAATTCAAGGCACACCTAATGACCAAAATTTCACCCTCAACTGAATATTCCTCTCCTTCACTCTCCTTACTCTCCACATCATCATCAGATTCACTTTCAGTTTCAAAATCACTATTATCCCTAAAAAAACATAGCACGTTTTCTTAGACATTGAGATGCAAAGTGTCCCCTGCCCAAACACTTTATATCTCTATTTATAGAAGTTTGAGAATCATATTTGTGAACCCCCACACTCTTATCTTTATATAGCAAGTAATCATTTCTTTTTGAAATGCTAATATATGTAATGGAGTCTGCATGAACTAAGTAGATTGTAAGAGTAAAGAGAACAATGTTAATAGTGTAGAATCGGGTAAATATTTAGTTCAAACTTAGTTTTGACTTGTAAATATATGAAACCATTTGCAATAGAACTTATACCAACTATGTTTGATGTACAAATATATGTTGTATAAGTTTGAGTTGGTTTTGAAAGAGTTTGGAATGAGTTTGAAATGAAAAATAGAGGAAATAGGCAAATCTGGACAGGACCTACCAGTAGTATGCTGTCCAGTGGATCCAAACTACCGGTAGTCAACAGGTGAAAAGAATGGTGATGTTAATGAAAGCCACTAAGATTTGATTACATGGTTATTAGTTCTACCTCAAGATTAAATAATGAATACTTGGCCTTAATCGATTTGGTGAATATGTCGAAATATTAAGAGTGATCTAAAAGTATGAATTCAGATACAAATGAGTTATGAAGGGAATTGTAAGGATTATTGATATGAGCTCAAGATTGGGGACTAAGAATAAATATCGTGGAGATATAACTTGACACTTAGCCTAATTATAATAGTTAGTTAATTACTAACATTCCCCTTTGAATGGATTAGATTGATCGTTAGTGTATACAATTTGGAAGCTATCATTGGAGGATAAATGCAGTTAGGTTTCAATTGTACACATTGACAGAATTTGACATATCTTCTTAAAACTTTTGAAGCTATGAGAATTCTTATCTTGTGGATAGTTTTGATTTATAAATTGTTGCATGTTAATATATATCAGAGTGCGCAACGAGCCATGAGATTAGATTTAATATTAGTGGAATTAATCATTAGTTATGGTTACAATGGTGAATGTGGAGAGTATAAGCTTGAAGAGTGAGAATCAATTTCTTGGAAAACTTAGTGTATAGTTTGATGGTTATAATTGTTGGGAATCTTACGGTGTCCACCAAATGACAAAAATTTATAAGTGTCCATAGGATGTGAAGTTATTATTAGATTTTAAATATTGTGAGTTTCTCTAGTGTAGTGAGAAACAAAGTCATTAAGAAGGATACATATATTTAAGGAATCATTGTAGATCTTGTCGTAATGGCATTGCTAAGTTTTGGATTAGAACGTAATTTTGGTATAGGAATGATGAGTAATCTCATTAATGAAATTGAATTTAGTTGTTGTGAAATGCTTATGGATATGTTGCATGTAAAAAGCATACATGAGATTTTTAAAATGAATGTACATTCAAAAGAGAAGTGATATCTGATGACTAGGAAATAAGTTGAAGATCTAGCAATTATGATTTATGCATGATATGGGATTAGTTTAGACAATCACATGGAATTATTGAGTATAAAGAATGATCAAAAGTAGTGAATGAAGGTAAACTTGGAGACTTCACTAAGTGTAGTGACGGTATAAGTTGAAGGGATGGATTTAAAATTAGGATAAGATGTTCTATTTTAATCTTGGGTTGATGTGTATAGGATGAATAGAAGTGGCGACATCATGGCCAAATGAGAATTAGATAGACTAACTCGACAATTAAGTTTTGAGGACGAAAATTTCTTTAAGGGGGTGGATTGTGAACCCCCACACTCTTATCTTTATTTAGCAAGTAATCATTTCTTTTTGAAATGCTAATATATGTCATTGAGGTTAGGGCTTGTATATATGTATTCTTTGACTCTTAATCATATGTATATGCTATGAAATCATGATTCCTTGAGATTTTTACAATCATTACCATGTTTTAAACAAAGCTATGGTTATATAACCATGAGATTTCATTTCTTGTCATAAAACCCTAGTTTTCAAAAGAAATGGGTTTTACTCTTGATTCTTCCTTTGTTCTTGATTACAAAACTTTATTACCTTGTATTGAAAAACAAAATGGTATTTATGTGATCTCTCGCTTAATTTCTTAATTTGTTTTATTGGAAAAATCATAACACAACTTCAAGGGATTTAGTTCAAGTTCCAAGTGGGCCGGTTACGAGAGCACGAGCAAGGAAGTTTAAAGAGGTACTCCATGGACTAATTCAAGAGTCATAGAATCAAGCAAGTTCATGGAGGCCTATTGACCATGATCCACTTGGGCAACAAAGATTCATCAACATGATTCAAGTTCTAGAAGAATCCAGCTAGGGGATAAGGCTAAGCTTAAATTGGCTTTTTGTTGTTAAGGCCTCTAATTGTCTAAAGGATTAGAATTATTAATAAGTGGCCTTGAGGATGCTTAGCCCATATGTTTTATTTCTTTTGAACTAGGGTTTCGTAGTTATTG
Organism: Ilex paraguariensis; assembly: GCA_963454935.2. Classification (NCBI taxonomy): domain Eukaryota; kingdom Viridiplantae; phylum Streptophyta; class Magnoliopsida; order Aquifoliales; family Aquifoliaceae; genus Ilex; species Ilex paraguariensis. The sequence continues at coordinate 79,779 of CAUOFW020010601.1, read as the reverse complement.
TAGCTCTATACTGTTCATGCTATAGTAATCGTGCACTATTCACTCTTTTTAGGGTCTAATTGTAAGGCTTGTATGCCAAGTACTTTCCTTTTTCTATTTAGGCATGTGATCAGCCGTTTAAAGGGGTGAATGTCTTTCTTTTTTTCTTCAAGAGTCTTAGGAAAGTAAGAGAAATTTCTTTACCCACAAGTAAGAGATATTTCTTAAATAGGATAGCTATTTTAGGAAGTTTCCTAATCCTTGTTATGACCAGCCTATAAATAGGCATTCAAATTAATGAAAATTCATATCATTATTCAGCAAATTTTGAGAGTGTTTTCTCCTCGGTTCTTTGAAGAACTAAACGAACTTATCGAAATTCTCCGTGGCGTTCACCAACGACTTATCAAACGGGTTTCCACACCATTTGTGGCATATTCATTTATACCGAGGTTCTTGTTTCACAAACAGCGGGTTGAGGTCTATATACCAAGGTTCTTGTTTGTCGTAAACAACGGGTCAAGGTCTACCATAAAATCTGATCGTAAAACGATCTTGGGTTCTTTTCGTTGTTGGAACTCGTTATTCCGGCGGGTTCCACATCAATTTGGTTGGAACTGCATCTCTGGTATGGTTGTTGTGAGGGACTTAAATTGCATTCGAGCACTGTCGTAGAGTGTTAGATGTTAGCCTATCCTAGTGGGGGTGAGATGGTTGCCTAACACTTGTAGTGGTTTGTTGTTTGTGAGAGCAACCACTATTGTTCACGTAGGTTCAAACTTAGGGATGGCATATTTTTCATGTGAAGGATTCGTCAATGCGTGGGAGACGGTATACGCCCTTCCTAAAGTGGTTTGTGTGGTTATGATTGGATGAATGAGGTAGAGTCGTTGTGTAGATTCATGGGAAGCAACCAACATACCTGAGAATATGTAATTACACTATTGAACGATTATGGTTATTGTGTGAAATTGGTTTCCTACAAGAGCTTGTGGAGGTATGAGACTCCACAAAAACTTGTGGGAAATGGTTTATGAGAGTAAATGAATTGTTAATACCAGAAACGGTTCCCTACAAGAGCTTGTGGAGGTATGAGACTCTACAAGAACTTGTGGGAAATTGTTTATGGTTGGAAACGGTTTCTAGTTGAAAATGGTTTATGTTGGGAAATTCATTTTTACCGTTCATTTAAATTATTGCTATTGCGTAAACTTGAGATCCGTTGAAATGTCCCGATTTTATTTCAAAAATTGATAAATGATATTTGCAAAATAAGGCCGACTTGCTTTATACGCTTCTAAACCTTGTTCGAGTTTGAGAGGAATGTTGCTATAGAGCTTAGTGCTCACCCCCTACAAACTATATATTTTCAAATTGTGGTCTAGATGAGGAGCTCGGAGTCGATAAGCATGTGCATTAGGAAGCTTCGCTAGATGGGGCACGTGGATCCTGAGGTGGATGCTTAGTCTCCTAGGTGCTAGTCTAGGAAATTCCTTTTGAGACTCGGTGGAGTCTAATATATCTATTATTTCGCTGCAAGTTAAATTTGATTCATTTGGTTGTAATTGTTGTGGTTGGGCATATTCTTTTGGGATGATGTTGTAAATATCAGATATGATGAATAGGTTGGTTTCTAATTATTGATGGATGATATTTGTTGTTCTCATGATGTAAATGGTTTTAAATTATAATGTTGTCCAAGGTGGTTTTTGGGGAGTTACAATATTTACCTTGCTCCTTGCTAGCCTCTAGGTCTTTGCCTTTGTTGGAAGTTTCAACATTACCCTTCAAATCTAATTTATATTCCTTCTTGCTCCAACTAGAATTTGGTTTCCAAGAAGATGAAGAACCCGAATTCTATCCAAACTGAGTAGAACCCTTCCGTTTCAGTTACCTCTCAACCTTCATTGCCATGTGTATCATATCCTCCATCTCCACATAATGCTGCAACTCAACTACATTTTGAATATCTCAGTTCAAACCGTGCAAAAATCATGCCATGGTCGCCTCTCGGTCCTCCTCTACATTAGCCCGAATCATGGCTATCTCCATCTCCTTATAATAATCCTCAACACTCCTGGACCCCTAAGTCAACCCCTGCAACCTTTGAAACAAGTCCCTATAATAATGAGAAGGGACAAACCTCTTCCTCATGATACTCTTCATCTTATGCCAAGTACCAACTAGATGCTCTATATTCCTCGTCCTATTCATCACTAACTGATCCCACCATACTACCACATAATCAGTAAACTTCACTGCAGCTAGTTTCACCTTCTTCTCCTCTGAATAGTCATGGCAATCAAACACTAACTCCAATTTCTTTTCCCACTATAAATAAACCTCCGGATCATTCTTGCCTTGAAAGGCTAGGATTTTCATCTTAATGCTACCCAAATTCCCATATCTCCGATAAACATCCCTAACACCTCCACAACCACCTCTACCACCTCTGCCACCTCTACCACATCTACCATGGTTAAACCCAATCAACTAGCCAGGTCATTGAAGTAATCACCAAGATCCCACTCGTCATCATCAACATTTTTTTGATGATGCCTATTTTGCCTCCTCTCAACCGGTGCCTCGCACCTATCATGTCCATCATGTTTTCTTCACTCATTCATTCTCAACTCATTAATTGCATTCGCCTGCTCCTCCAACTAATTTATCATGTCATTAAATCTCATATTCATACGTTTGAACTATTGTTGCATAACCGGAAGTGTGAATAGCACATCAGTACCACCCTCCTCAGCTACTCCTTTATGCTTGGAAGTCATGTTTTATTACCTACAAAACAATGTTAGAAATAGCCTCACAAACACTCCCTCACGTGTTTCACTCATTTCAATGCCACTCAACCCTCATGTTTACACTCTTATCAGCTTTTCTTAAGATAAGCTCACACACTCAGCCTATTATCACTCAAATGTTTCATCTTTGTTCTTTCACAAACTATTCAAAACTCAACCAAAAACCAACCATTCCCACAACGCACAACAACTTAATAAGACACAAATATTGAAGGAAGGACCAGAATTAACACTGAAAAATAGAGAATAACAATGATAACACAAAAAAGAAACAAAGAAACTCAATGAAGCAAAGAAAATGAATTCGGTGAAAACTGAGCGAAACAATGATTCGAAAGGGTTAAATCAAATACGATGACCTGTTTTGGGATAACAAAAGCATGAATGATCAGAATAAGTAACTTTTGATTATTTTTGTTCAAATTTCAACACAAATCAGTCCTAAAGCAAACTGATTAACCTAAATTCAATTTTTTTTTATTCTTTTCTTTTTTTTTCCTTCTTCTCTTATTTTTTTTTTTGGTGATATCAGATCACAAAAGAGGCAAACTACGTGTAATTGGGTAGCAGACTTCACAATCGATTCACAAGCAAGTTATGTATTCAATTTTGCCCATATTATGCAACCCTAATTGATATTTAAATTATAGAAAAAGAACAACTAAAACTCTAGCAACAACTCACGCCCTAAATCAAATAGAACAAAAAAAAATAGTCGCAATGAACAGTGCTCAATGAATCTTTTTTTTAAATAGATGCACATAAATAGAAAAAGAAACACTAAACTATAGCACGAAACCCTAACTTGGTCGGATTATATTCACACAAAACCAAGATAACCAACTTCATTTGAGAAGAAAAACCCGAGAGCTCTGATACCAACTGATTCGAACCCATAAACGAATTCAAGAACTCATAGACAAATTGATTGAAGATTCCACAAGAAAGTTCACAAAATAGATTATAAAAACCAAGAATCCTAGACCCAATGTTTTCAAGAAACAAGAACCCAAGGTTAAAAGTTCAAGAGAAAGACGCCACACTCAAGATTGAGCGATAAGAAAGATTAAAAAGTATATATAAAGCCAAGATTAAAAAGTATTCTATCTTTTACAAGATCTTATGTGTATATATAAAGCCATTAAACCAAATCCTAATCTAAATAGGAATAACTAAAGTTGGGCTTAAAAACAAGTAATTAGCCCAAAATCTCTAAATAACCTAAATCAGACCATACATCCACTTAATCAGGTTTGTTGGACTTGAATTACATTAAAATAAACTTGAGGCCTTTTCCCCTTAAAGCCCACGCAATTCTTGAATAAACTCCAGTGGTTCAAGAATAGAAACTAATAATGAAAAAACAATTCTAGTTTCTGAAGGTAGAATTCTAAGAGAAACCATGATTCTTGTATCAACGTTCCATAATCTACACGAAAACGTGATTCTAGTGTCAATTAAATTAACTTATGATGCAAAATGTAGTAGTTCTGGGAGAAAACATGAATCAGACATCAACTGAATTGTATCTCAAATGAAAGATAAGACTAAGGTGTCAAATGATTAAATTGGAGAGATAACTTGGATTTGGTGTCACTTATTCGCAATTCTTGGGTAAGAAATTATTCTAGTTGCAAATACATTTACTCTATAAGCAAACAAGATTGCTTGACCAATTGTTCTAAATCACAAACATAACATGATTCTAGTGTCAAATGCACCAATTCTAAGAGAAAAAATGGTTCCGGCATCAATGAGACTACTTAACTTGGATAAAGAAAAAATTATTCGTGTGACAATGATGCCAAAACATAAGGAACACACGACTCTCGTGTCAAATATTGTTTTCCTAAAAGAAGCCATGATTCTCGTGCAAGTAGTACTAATTCCTAAAAACGGACATGTGATTAACCCTAATTAAGGCATAATTTAATAGGTAAATTGTGTTAGTTGAATAAAGTTAAAATAGTCAAAATAAATCAAATTAGGGTTAGTATGTGAATAAAGGATAATGCATTACTTGTTATTATTTTCAGGATTTTGTACGTCAAACCTATAAACTATTGGGGAGCCAATTGCATTAAAACTACAAACTACTAGGGTGCCAATTATCAAAGCTCAAAACAAAGGGGGATCAAAGAATTCAAGGCCACAAAACAAGACTTTCATGTAATTCAAGGCCATCAAACAAGACTTTCAAGTACTTGAAGGCCACCTAACAAGATTTTCATGCAATTCAAAACAACCTAACAAGACTTTCACCTCCCTTGTTGCCTATAAATACCACCCCTTGGAACTTGTAAATTATTCATCTTTTGGTAGTGAAAAACCCTCCAAAAGTATTATTGCTTTCCTTATTGCTTATTGCTTTCTTTAAGTATTGCTTTCTTTTATTGTATTATTGCTTCCTTTTAATTTATTGCTTTCTTTTACTTTAAGTATTGCTTTCTTTTACTTCCACTACTTGAACTTCCTTCTTCCCTTAGAGGAGTGAAACTCTTCCACTTTTCTAGAGCTTTACCAAAGCCGTGAAGGGTGGAATGTGATTACTCATTCTTTGTCGAAGATCGGCTCCATGTGTAAAGTGTTTTACCTTATAACTCCTCTACTTGGAGGGATGAGCATCACTCAGTTTTTTAGCTTTAACAAAGTCATGAAGAGTGAGTAGTTTCTCATCCAATCTTAAGCAAGAGGTGATTATCCTGAAGTTATATTTATGCTTAGCTCTAGTCTTTATTTCTTCATAATGTCTTCTCATCATATTGTTGTCTTTATTTTAAGCATGAATAGCTAAATCTCTTAGTTGGCAAAACCAAGGGGAACCTCCACTTGGGTATACCATTTTCAACTCATTCTCCTCCCTTGTTTCAGAGTTTAATGGTTCGGTTTGACTGGGTTGAGGGTGGATAACTTGGTGAGTCTTTGATATTCCATGGGCCTAGTCTCGGTTTATGCTTATATACTCACCAATATTATCCCTAGCTTCCCACGAATCAATCGTTCCTTCATGCTCTATTGGAGGAGGGTTTCTAGTTGAGACGTTATTCCTATTAGAGTGACCTCTTGAATTTTCCAACATTTGTTTCTCATTTTACTAGCATCAAAACAACTTCCAATAATCAAAGATTTTACACTTTCGTTCTCCCAAAATCACCTTCCCCTCGGTTTACTTCCTTCCCCGTGGAAACGACTTTAGAATACCACCAAGTAAAACATGAACCGTGAAAGTCTCCTTGCGCTTGGGGAGCATTTTTGTTCACACACACACACACATTTGACATTTCATTCATCCACCATTTCGTTGCCCTTTCTTTTGACATCATCCCAAGGAGAGTGACACTCCCCTTCATCTATATACTATACATGCTAAAAGGTGATGTTTAGAGGTTAGGAAACAACAAGGAAATTTGTTAAGCAATATGATGCTATTTCCATATGCCCTTCTTCTAAGGAAGAACATCATTCATGTGTAACCAACATTTAAATTTAAAGAAATCATGATTTTGGTGTGAAATGAAACATTTCTAGGAGAGGTCATGATTCCGGTACCAACTGGTCTTAACTTGAAGGAAAACATGATTCTGAAGACAAAGACACTAATCATGTCTACAGTACTATTTTGCCAAAAGAAAATATGATTTAGATGTGTAATGCACTTAGTCTGAAGTAAAACCCAGATTTGTGCTTATGGTTCCTAATAATATTCTAGATTCAACTTCGCTTTGTTCCAGAAGTAAAACTAGTAAAGTAAAAATGATTTCGGTATCAAGGACCCTTAATATAAATGAAAGGCATGATTTGAGTGTTGGATAAAACCTGATTCTGATGTCGGGTGCACAAATTTTGAGCAAAAACTTGAGCACGCCTTCAGGAGCAAAATTTCTAAAAAGGAAAGGAAGTTGTGTCAATTACTTAAAACATGGGACTAAACATTATTCTGGCATCATCAGCAATCAATTCTTGGGCTTGAAAAGTTTACGTGATACAAATGAAAATACGTACTTCTTCTTGGGGCGAACATGATTCCTTTGTGAAAGACACTGAAACTAAAATGGACAAATTCTTAGAGGGGTTAAGATCATGGTTTCGACCGATCTAAACTTTAAAGAAAGCAACATTCTGTTGTGAAACCCCCTTACTCTAAGGGAAAACATGAATTCATTTTATCGGATAAAATTTCACACCATTCTGGTGTGAGATGCACAAATGGTGTGCAGCACGCTAATTTCAAAGGAAACCACGGTTGCTAGCTTAAAAGAAAATAGGGTTTGAGAGTTGATGACACTAATTCTAGGGGAAATTGGATTTTGATGTCTAGGACACTAGTTCTGAGACAAAACAAGATTATGGTGTCAAAATGCACTAAATATTGGTGGGAAAAGAAGAATCACGCGTCAAATGCTTAAACTTCAGACAAAACAAGATTCAACTATCTCTGCGCTCAATTCTTGTGTAAGAAAAAGCGGCAACGGTGCAAGAAAACATTATTGCACAACAACTGCACTAAATTTGATTGAATGCATGATTCTAGTGTCCAATGCACTTTTTCTAAGGAAAAACTGAATTATATAACAACTCGAGCACTAAACTTGAAAGAGAACATGACTCTGGGGTCAGTCACTTTAATTCTTCGAAGAAAACATCACTACGGGGGGTTCAAATTTACCATATTTAAAAGGGAATGTGACCCATATGTCAAACTAAGAAAGCACTTAAACCTGGTGTTAAGTATTGCTTTTGTAAAAGAAGGATTGATTCTTATGAATGTAGCACTAATTCTTCAAAAAGATTATGATAATAACCTCAAATTTACTTTTCTAGAGAATAAGCATGCGTAAACGGCACTAAAACTCGTAGAAGACATGATTTCCATTGTTAAATGTACCAATTTTTAGAGACGTAATTGTTTTTGGTATGAACAACATTGTACTTAAAATCCAACACGATTCTGCCGTGACGTGACAGTTATGAATTCTGAGGGAAGAGTAATTTTGGTTTCTATGTTAGTATTTTTAAAAAGAACACATGATTCTAACGTGAATTGCACTACTTTCGAAGGAAAAAGTGCTTTTGGAGTCAAATGCACTAGTTCTGAAAGGAAAGATGACTCTAGGATCACCACTCCTTTATGAAAAACTAATGAAGCAAACAAGATTCTTGTGCCAACAACACAACTTGGAAGATAAAACGCAATTTCGATGTCAACGACACTGATTCTTGGATAAAACATTATTATGACATCAAATGCATTAATTCTAGGGGAATGCATAACTTCCAACGTCAACTGAAATTCATCTTAAGAGAGTGAAAAAAAGAAAAGACTCGCGTGTCAAATGACCGAACGTGAGAGAACACGATTTTGTGGTCACATACTCTCAATTCTTTGGCAATACATTACTTTGATGCCAAATGCACTAACTCACCTAAAAGAACATGAATGCCACACCAACCTCTAAAAAAAAAAAGATTCTATTTTCAAATGCACCAATTCTAGGAGAAGAAAAAACTTTGGCATTAATGAACTCCTGTGGTTTAAGAAGAGAAACTAATAACAAAAAAAAAATTCTAGTTTCTGGAGGTACAATTATAAGAGAAAACTTGATTCTTCTGTTCACATTCCTTAATCTAAACAAAAACGTGATTCTAGCGTTAATTAAACTATCTTTTGAAAAAAGCATGATTCTAATGGAAAATGGACTAGTTCTGGGAGAAAACATGAACTAGACATCAACTAACATGTATCTCAAAAGAAATATATGACTAAGTTATCAAATGGTTAAAGTGGAGAGAAAACTTGGATTTGGTATCACCTGTTCGCAATTCTTGGTTAAGAAAATATTCAAGTTACAAATAGATTTACTCTACTAGCAAACAAGATTGCTTGACCAATTGTTCTAAATCATAAACATAACATGATTCTAGCGTCAAATGCACCAATTCAAAGAGAAAAATAGGTTCTGGCATCAATGACACTACTTAACTTGGAAGAAAAAAAATGATTCATGTGTCAATGACACCAAAACATAAGGGACACATAACTCTCGTGTCAAATATTGTTTTCCCAAAAGAAGATAGGATTCTCGTGCAAGTGGTACTAATTCCTAAACGGACATGATACTATTTCCATATGCACTTCTTCTAAGGAAGAACATCTTTCGTGTGTAACCAACACTAAAATTTAAAAAAATCATGACTTTGGTGCAAAATGAAACATTTCTAGGAGAGGTTATGATTCTAGTATCAATTGGTCTTAACTCGAAGGAAAACACGATTCTGATGAGAAAGACACTAATCGTGTCTACGATACTATTTTTCTAAAAGAAAATATGATTAGATGTGTAATGCACTTTAGTCTGAAGGAAAAACCCAGATTTTTGGTTTCAAATTTGTGGTTCCTAATAGTGTTCCAGATTCAACTTCGCTTTGTTCCAGAAGTAAAACTAGTAAAGTAAAAATAATTTCGGTATCAAGGACCCTTATTCTAAATGAAAGGCATGATTTGAGTGTTGGATAAAACTTGATTTTGATCTTAGGTGCACCAATTTTCAGCAAAAACATGAGCACGCCTTCAGAAGCATTATTTCTAGAAAGGATAAGGAAGTCTAATGTGCCAATTATTTAAAACATTGGGCAAAACATTATTCTGGCATCACCAATAGGCAAATCTTGGGCCCAAAAATATTCGTGACCAATGCACAAACACTACGAGAAAAAACTTAAACATCATTAGTTAACAATTGCACGAGATCTAAAAAACATCAATCTAGTATCAATGCGACTAATAAATTTATAGAACACACACAAATCTGGCGTCAATAACTGTAATTCCTGGAGAAAAAATGTGTCAAAAGATAATAGAACTTCAAAAACACCAGACTCTGGGGTCGAGCACAATTTTTTGAAGGAAGACATGATTCTTTGCCATTAGCACAAATTATTAAAAGATAACATGATACAAATGAAAATATGCACTTCTTCTTAGGGCGAACATGATTCCTTTGTAAAGGACACTGAACCTAAAATGGAAAAATTCTTAGAGGGGTTAAGAACATGGTGTCAACCGATTAAACTTTAAAGAAAGCTACATTCTGTTGTGAAACACCCTTACTCTTAGGAAAAAATTGAATTCATTTTATTGGGTAATATTTCACACCATTCTGGTGAGAGACGCACAAATGGTGTGCAATGCGCTAATTTCAAAGCAAACCACGGTTGCTAGCCTAAAAGAAAACATGATTCGAGTGTCAATGACACTAATTCTAGGGGAAAACAAGATTTTATGTCTAGGACACACGTTCTGAGACAAAAACAAGATTATAGCGTCAACATGCACTAAATATTGGTGGGAAAAGAAGAATCACGCGTCAAATGCTTAAACTTGAGACAAAACAAGATTCAACTATCACTTACACTCAATTCTTGTGTAAGAAAACGTGGCAGCGGTGCAAGAAAACATTATTGCACAGCAACTGCGCTAAATTTGATTGAAGGCATGATTCTAGTGTCCAATGCACTTTTTCAAAAGGAAACCTGAATTCTGTAACAACTCGACCACTAAAATTGAAATAGAAGATGACTCTAGTGTTAATCACTTTAATTCTTCGAAGAAAACATCACTACGGAAGGATCAAAGTTATTGCATTTAAAAGAGAATGCGACCCATATGTCAAACTGAGAAAGCACTTGAATCTAGTGTTAAGTAATGCTTTTGTAAAAGAAGGATTGATTCTTATGATCGTAGCACTAATTCTTCAAAAAAATCATTTTAATAATCTCAAATGTACTCTTTTGGAGAATAAGCATGCATCCACGACACTAAAACTCGAAGAAGACATGATTTTTGTTGTGAAATGTACCAATTTTGAGAGATGTAATTGTTTTTGGTATGAACAACATTGTACTTGAAAACTAACATGATTTTGGCGTGACAGTTACTAATTATGAGAGAAGAGTAATTTTTGTTTCTAAGTCAGTATTTTCAAAAAGAACACATGACTCTAGTGTGAATTGCACTGCTTTCGAAAGGAAAAGTGCTTTTGGAGTCAAATGCACTAGTTCTGAAAGGAAAGATGACCCAAGGATCAACTCCACTTGTCCTTTATGAAAAACTAAGGAAGGAAACAAGATTCTTGGGCCAACAACACAACTTGTAAGATAAAACACAATTCCAGTGTCAATGGCACTTATTCTTGGATAAAACATTATTATGATGTCAAGTGCATTAATTCTAGCAGAATGCGTGACTCCCAGTGTCAACTGAAATACATCATAAGAGAGTGAAAAAAAAAAAGACTCGTGTGTCAAATGACCAAACGTGAGAGAACACGATTCTGTTGTCAGATACTCTCAATTCTTTGGTAATACATTACTTTGATGCCAAATGCACTAACTCACCTAAAAGAACATGAATAACACACCAACCTCTAAAGAAAAAACAGATTTCTATTGTCAAATGCACCAATTGTAGAAGGAGAAATAACTTTGGCATTAATGAACTCTAGTAGTTCTTAAATGAACTCCAATGGTTCAAGAAGAGAAACTAATAAGGAAAAAATAATTCTAGTTTCTGGAGCTACAATTCGAAGAGAAACCATGATTGGTGTATCAATGTTCCTTAATCTAAACGAAAACGTGATTCTAGTGTCAATTAAACTAACTTTTGACTAAAACACAATTCTTATGAAAAATGCACTAGTTATGGGGGAAACACATGAATCAGACATCAACTGACATGTATCTCAAAAGAAAGATAAGACTAAGGTGTCAAATGATTAAACTGCAGAGAAAACTTGGATTTGATGTCACCTGTTCACAATTCTTGGGTAAGAAATTATTCAGGTTGAAAATACATTTACTCTACAAGCAAACATGTTTGCTTGACCAATTGTTCCAAATCATAAACATAACACGATTCTTGTGTCAAATGCACCAATTCTAAGAGAAAAAAATGATTTCGGCATCAATGAGACTACTTAACTTGGATGAAGAAAAAATAATTCATGTGTCACTGACGCCAAAACATAAGGGACACGCGACTCTAGTATCAAATATTGTTTTCCCAAAAGAAGAGAGTATTCTCCTGCAATGGAACTAATTCGTAAAACGGACATGAAACTATTTCCATATGCACTTCTTCTGTGGAAAAACATCATTCGTGTGTAACCAACACTAAAATTTAAAAAATCATGATTTTGGTGTGAAATTAAACATTTCTAAGAGATGTTTTGATTCCAGTACAAACCGGTATTAACTTGAAGGAAAACATGATTCTGGTGAGAAAGACACTAATTGTGTGTACGATAGATTTTTCCAAAAGAAAATATGATTTAGATGTGCAATGCACTTAGTCTGAAGGAAAACACAGATTTTTGCTTTCAAATTTGTGGTTCCTACCAGTATTCTAGATTCAACTTCGCTTTGTTCCAGAAGTAAAACTAGTAAAGTAAAAACGATTCCGGTATCAAAGACCCTTAATCTAAATGAAAGGCATAATTTAAGTGTCGGATAAAAACATGATTCTGATGTCAGGTGCACCAATTTTGAGCAAAAACATGAGCGCGCCTTCAGGAGCAATATTTCTAAAAAGGAAAAGGAAGTCTCATGTGTCAATTACTTAAAACATGGGACAAAACATTATTTTGGCATCACCAGCAGTCAATTCTTGGGCCTGAAAATATTCGGGTGACAAATGCACTAAGTCTATGAGAAAAAACTTACACATCATTAGTTAACAAATGCATGAGATCTAAAAGAAATCTCGATTCAAGGGTCGAATGCACTGATTTAAAGAGAAAAGCATCAATCTAGTATCAATGTAACTAATAAACTTATAGAACACACACAAATCTAGCGTCAATGACTGTAATTCTTGGGGAAAAAATGTGTCAAAGGACACTAGAAGTTCAAAAACACCAGACTCTGGGGTCAAGTACAATTTTTTGAAGGAAGACATGATTCTTTGCCAGTAGCACAAATTATTAAAATATTACGTGATACAATTGAAAATATGCACTTTTTGTGAGGATGAACATGAATCCTTTGTAAAGGAGACTGAAACTAAAACGGAAAAATTCTTAGAGGGGTTAAGATCATGGTATCAACCGATCTAAACTTTATAGAAAGCTACATTCTGTTGTGAAACACCCTTGCTCTAAGGGAAAACTTGAAATCATTTTATTGGTTAATATTTCACACCATTCTGGTGTGACATACACAAATGGTGTGCAATGCGCTAATTTCGAAGGAAACCACGGTTGCTAGGCTAAAAGAAAACATGATTCGAGTGTCAATAACACTAATTCTAGGGGAAAACTGGATTTTTATGTCTAGGACACTTGTTATGACACAAAAACAAGATTACGGGGTCAACATGTACTAAGAGTGTGTTTGGGATGACTTATGAAATCTTATAAATACTTTTTCAGTAAGTGTTTATCAAAAGTGTTTTATAAGAAAAGCACTTTCATTAAATAAGTACTGTTTGGATATTTAAAATTAAAAATGCTTAAATTAAAGTTTTTTTTTTTTATAAAAAGTATGTTTGGATGTAAAGATACTTATTTGTGTCACAATTATTAATAGTATTAAATGCACATATACATACATAAATTACACTTAAATTGATATACAAAAAAATATCATACATAAAAATATCATGTCATCTAAAGTAGCATCACAAAATACATAGGTTGTTAGCAAAATCCATATAATAATAATTAAACTCAACAACTAAATTGAACAAACCCATATAATATTAGCAAAATTGATTGTTAAATCAAATTTTAGGGTCTCATTAAAGCAAAATTGTTTCCAGAAACCAAAAAAAAAAAAATTCAACTACCAATCTACAAACCAAGACATGGATAAAAGGATATAACGATGCAAATAATTGAGCTTCATAGCTGCTAAAAAATAAAATAGTTTCTGTCAATCAAAACTTTCACTTGACAGAGACAATGGACAATTTGGGAGTCTTGTGGTTGGCTTGAGCTCATCCCAAGCTTCAATCCATGTCACCGTGGCGTCTGCAAGCTTGACAAATTAAGGGTCTACTTTGCCAAGCTTTTCCTTAACCTACTTGAACAGTTTTTTTTTTTAGCAAAACATAAAAATTTTATTTATTCACAAAACAATTACAAGAAGCAAAAAGAAAGGCCCAAGTACGTTTCCATAACAGAAATTACAACCAAACCAACATAAAAAAACAAAGCTTCCAACGTTCTAGCAAAACATCTTCACAGCTCCCACCTTCTCACAGCCCATCAGAGTTCAACTTTAACACACCAGCAGCTGGAAACACCCACCGCACCCAAATACACTGAAGTAAAGCCTTATAAAAAAAATCCACTTGCAAAAATTCCAAAGAGGCTTTACCTACAGTATCATCCAACACCTTTGGTTTAATATTTCTAACCTGGTACCTTAAAATACTACAAACTCTTACAAAGATAGAGTAAGAATATTGTTTCCTCTCTCCAGCCAATCTTTGACACCTCTCTTTGCACAATTGCCAATATATAACAAGAGCAAGACTTCTAATCAAACCATAGCTCAAAGACTTTTTCTTATATATCTTGCACAATGGCATCTTTAATGTAACATTTTTGAACAGTAGTTCACTCCTTTAGAAGGACAGATGTTGGAAGAAGGGGATGATCTCTTCTTGCCAGAAGATGTCTTTGTACTCTTTTTTAAAGTTCACAAATGGATTGCTAGCTTTGCTATGTCATATGTAAGGCAGCTCTGTCTTGATTCTGAGTCCCAAATGGTCACTTATCACCTTGAAAAATATGCAATCATCTATAAGTTTCTCATTCTGAAAGGACCAAGTAACAATAGACATTAGAAAATGAAAAAAATAAGATATGTTAGAGTTGAGATTTCACAAAGCAGATGGTGAGGACTAGCTTTTAAAAATTACTTACAGCAAAACACAACTCATATCTTGGCAAAGCTTTCAACTTTCAGCAACCCATTATACCAATTAGACTAATGTTATGTATCGTGAAGCTAAGTTTTATGGGTTTAGCATGCAATTACCCAATAAAAGAACGCACGGGGTTGAGAGAAAAAAATTAATCCACAAAATGAGACATAAAAAAATGAACTACTTGAATCCTGGTTTGTTTCTTCTAGCAGAATGCGTGACTCCCAGTGTCAACTGAAATACATCATAAGAGAGTGAAAAAAAGAAAAGACTCGTGTGTCAAATGACCAAACGTGAGAGAACACGATTCTGTTGTCAGATACTCTCAATTCTTTGGTAATACATTTCTTTGATGCCAAATGCACTAGCTCACCTAAAAGAACATAAATGCCACACCAACCTCTAAAGAAAACAAGATTCTATTGTCCAATGCACCAATTCTAGGAGGAGAAATAACTTTGGCATTAATGAACTCTAGTAGTTCTTAAATGAACTCCAATGGTTCAAGAAGAGAAACTAATAAGGAAAAAATAATTCTAGTTTCTGGAGCTACATTTCGAAGAGAAACCATGATTGGTGTATCAATGTTCCTTAATATAAACGAAAACGTGATTCTAGTGTCAATTAAACTAACTTTTGACTAAAACACAATTCTTATGAAAAATGCACTAGTTATGGGGGAAACACATGAATCAGACATCAACTGACATGTATCTCAAAAGAAAGATAAGACTAAGGTGTCAAATGATTAAACTGCAGAGAAAACTTGGATTTGATGTCACCTGTTCACAATTCTTGGGTAAGAAATTATTCAGGTTGAAAATACATTTACTCTACAAGCAAACATGTTTGCTTGACCAATTGTTCCAAATCATAAACATAACACGATTCTTGTGTCAAATGCACCAATTCTAAGAGAAAAAAATGATTTCGGCATCAATGAGACTACTTAACTTGGATGAAGAAAAAATAATTCATGTGTCACTGACGCCAAAACATAAGGGACACGCGACTCTAGTATCAAATATTGTTTTCCCAAAAGAAGAGAGTATTCTCCTGCAATGGAACTAATTCGTAAAACGGACATGAAACTATTTCCATATGCACTTCTTCTGTGGAAAAACATCATTCGTGTGTAACCAACACTAAAATTTAAAAAATCATGATTTTGGTGTGAAATTAAACATTTCTAAGAGATTTTTTGATTCCAGTACAAACCGGTATTAACTTGAAGGAAAACATGATTCTGGTGAGAAAGACACTAATTGTGTGTACGATAGATTTTTCCAAAAGAAAATATGATTTAGATGTGCAATGCACTTAGTCTGAAGGAAAACACAGATTTTTGCTTTCAAATTTGTGGTTCCTACCAGTATTCTAGATTCAACTTCGCTTTGTTCCAGAAGTAAAACTAGTAAAGTAAAAACGATTCCGGTATCAAAGACCCTTAATCTAAATGAAAGGCATAATTTAAGTGTCGGATAAAAACATGATTCTGATGTCAGGTGCACCAATTTTGAGCAAAAACATGAGCGCGCCTTCAGGAGCAATATTTCTAAAAAGGAAAAGGAAGTCTCATGTGTCAATTACTTAAAACATGGGACAAAACATTATTTTGGCATCACCAGCAGTCAATTCTTGGGCCTGAAAATATTCGGGTGACAAATGCACTAAGTCTATGAGAAAAAACTTACACATCATTAGTTAACAAATGCATGAGATCTAAAAGAAATCTCGATTCAAGGGTCGAATGCACTGATTTAAAGAGAAAAGCATCAATCTAGTATCAATGTAACTAATAAACTTATAGAACACACACAAATCTAGCGTCAATGACTGTAATTCTTGGGGAAAAAATGTGTCAAAGGACACTAGAAGTTCAAAAACACCAGACTCTGGGGTCAAGTACAATTTTTTGAAGGAAGACATGATTCTTTGCCAGTAGCACAAATTATTAAAATATTACGTGATACAATTGAAAATATGCACTTTTTGTGAGGATGAACATGAATCCTTTGTAAAGGAGACTGAAACTAAAACGGAAAAATTCTTAGAGGGGTTAAGATCATGGTATCAACCGATCTAAACTTTATAGAAAGCTACATTCTGTTGTGAAACACCCTTGCTCTAAGGGAAAACTTGAAATCATTTTATTGGTTAATATTTCACACCATTCTGGTGTGACATACACAAATGGTGTGCAATGCGCTAATTTCGAAGGAAACCACGGTTGCTAGGCTAAAAGAAAACATGATTCGAGTGTCAATAACACTAATTCTAGGGGAAAACTGGATTTTTATGTCTAGGACACTTGTTATGACACAAAAACAAGATTACGGGGTCAACATGTACTAAGAGTGTGTTTGGGATGACTTATGAAATCTTATAAATACTTTTTCAGTAAGTGTTTATCAAAAGTGTTTTATAAGAAAAGCACTTTCATTAAATAAGTACTGTTTGGATATTTAAAATTAAAAATGCTTAAATTAAAGTTTTTTTTTTTTATAAAAAGTATGTTTGGATGTAAAGATACTTATTTGTGTCACAATTATTAATAGTATTAAATGCACATATACATACATAAATTACACTTAAATTGATATACAAAAAAATATCATACATAAAAATATCATGTCATCTAAAGTAGCATCACAAAATACATAGGTTGTTAGCAAAATCCATATAATAATAATTAAACTCAACAACTAAATTGAACAAACCCATATAATATTAGCAAAATTGATTGTTAAATCAAATTTTAGGGTCTCATTAAAGCAAAATTGTTTCCAGAAACCAAAAAAAAAAAAATTCAACTACCAATCTACAAACCAAGACATGGATAAAAGGATATAACGATGCAAATAATTGAGCTTCATAGCTGCTAAAAAATAAAATAGTTTCTGTCAATCAAAACTTTCACTTGACAGAGACAATGGACAATTTGGGAGTCTTGTGGTTGGCTTGAGCTCATCCCAAGCTTCAATCCATGTCACCGTGGCGTCTGCAAGCTTGACAAATTAAGGGTCTACTTTGCCAAGCTTTTCCTTAACCTACTTGAACAGTTTTTTTTTTTAGCAAAACATAAAAATTTTATTTATTCACAAAACAATTACAAGAAGCAAAAAGAAAGGCCCAAGTACGTTTCCATAACAGAAATTACAACCAAACCAACATAAAAAAACAAAGCTTCCAACGTTCTAGCAAAACATCTTCACAGCTCCCACCTTCTCACAGCCCATCAGAGTTCAACTTTAACACACCAGCAGCTGGAAACACCCACCGCACCCAAATACACTGAAGTAAAGCCTTATAAAAAAAATCCACTTGCAAAAATTCCAAAGAGGCTTTACCTACAGTATCATCCAACACCTTTGGTTTAATATTTCTAACCTGGTACCTTAAAATACTACAAACTCTTACAAAGATAGAGTAAGAATATTGTTTCCTCTCTCCAGCCAATCTTTGACACCTCTCTTTGCACAATTGCCAATATATAACAAGAGCAAGACTTCTAATCAAACCATAGCTCAAAGACTTTTTCTTATATATCTTGCACAATGGCATCTTTAATGTAACATTTTTGAACAGTAGTTCACTCCTTTAGAAGGACAGATGTTGGAAGAAGGGGATGATCTCTTCTTGCCAGAAGATGTCTTTGTACTCTTTTTTAAAGTTCACAAATGGATTGCTAGCTTTGCTATGTCATATGTAAGGCAGCTCTGTCTTGATTCTGAGTCCCAAATGGTCACTTATCACCTTGAAAAATATGCAATCATCTATAAGTTTCTCATTCTGAAAGGACCAAGTAACAATAGACATTAGAAAATGAAAAAAATAAGATATGTTAGAGTTGAGATTTCACAAAGCAGATGGTGAGGACTAGCTTTTAAAAATTACTTACAGCAAAACACAACTCATATCTTGGCAAAGCTTTCAACTTTCAGCAACCCATTATACCAATTAGACTAATGTTATGTATCGTGAAGCTAAGTTTTATGGGTTTAGCATGCAATTACCCAATAAAAGAACGCACGGGGTTGAGAGAAAAAAATTAATCCACAAAATGAGACATAAAAAAATGAACTACTTGAATCCTGGTTTGTTTCTTCTAGCAGAATGCGTGACTCCCAGTGTCAACTGAAATACATCATAAGAGAGTGAAAAAAGAAAAGACTCGTGTGTCAAATGACCAAACGTGAGAGAACACGATTCTGTTGTCAGATACTCTCAATTCTTTGGTAATACATTTCTTTGATGCCAAATGCACTAGCTCACCTAAAAGAACATAAATGCCACACCAACCTCTAAAGAAAACAAGATTCTATTGTCCAATGCACCAATTCTAGGAGGAGAAATAACTTTGGCATTAATGAACTCTAGTAGTTCTTAAATGAACTCCAATGGTTCAAGAAGAGAAACTAATAAGGAAAAAATAATTCTAGTTTCTGGAGCTACATTTCGAAGAGAAACCATGATTGGTGTATCAATGTTCCTTAATATAAACGAAAACGTGATTCTAGTGTCAATTAAACTAACTTTTGACTAAAACACAATTCTTATGAAAAATGCACTAGTTATGGGGGAAACACATGAATCAGACATCAACTGACATGTATCTCAAAAGAAAGATAAGACTAAGGTGTCAAATGATTAAACTGCAGAGAAAACTTGGATTTGATGTCACCTGTTCACAATTCTTGGGTAAGAAATTATTCAGGTTGAAAATACATTTACTCTACAAGCAAACATGTTTGCTTGACCAATTGTTCCAAATCATAAACATAACACGATTCTTGTGTCAAATGCACCAATTCTAAGAGAAAAAAATGATTTCGGCATCAATGAGACTACTTAACTTGGATGAAGAAAAAATAATTCATGTGTCACTGACGCCAAAACATAAGGGACACGCGACTCTAGTATCAAATATTGTTTTCCCAAAAGAAGAGAGTATTCTCCTGCAATGGAACTAATTCGTAAAACGGACATGAAACTATTTCCATATGCACTTCTTCTGTGGAAAAACATCATTCGTGTGTAACCAACACTAAAATTTAAAAAATCATGATTTTGGTGTGAAATTAAACATTTCTAAGAGATTTTTTGATTCCAGTACAAACCGGTATTAACTTGAAGGAAAACATGATTCTGGTGAGAAAGACACTAATTGTGTGTACGATAGATTTTTCCAAAAGAAAATATGATTTAGATGTGCAATGCACTTAGTCTGAAGGAAAACACAGATTTTTGCTTTCAAATTTGTGGTTCCTACCAGTATTCTAGATTCAACTTCGCTTTGTTCCAGAAGTAAAACTAGTAAAGTAAAAACGATTCCGGTATCAAAGACCCTTAATCTAAATGAAAGGCATAATTTAAGTGTCGGATAAAAACATGATTCTGATGTCAGGTGCACCAATTTTGAGCAAAAACATGAGCGCGCCTTCAGGAGCAATATTTCTAAAAAGGAAAAGGAAGTCTCATGTGTCAATTACTTAAAACATGGGACAAAACATTATTTTGGCATCACCAGCAGTCAATTCTTGGGCCTGAAAATATTCGGGTGACAAATGCACTAAGTCTATGAGAAAAAACTTACACATCATTAGTTAACAAATGCATGAGATCTAAAAGAAATCTCGATTCAAGGGTCGAATGCACTGATTTAAAGAGAAAAGCATCAATCTAGTATCAATGTAACTAATAAACTTATAGAACACACACAAATCTAGCGTCAATGACTGTAATTCTTGGGGAAAAAATGTGTCAAAGGACACTAGAAGTTCAAAAACACCAGACTCTGGGGTCAAGTACAATTTTTTGAAGGAAGACATGATTCTTTGCCAGTAGCACAAATTATTAAAATATTACGTGATACAATTGAAAATATGCACTTTTTGTGAGGATGAACATGAATCCTTTGTAAAGGAGACTGAAACTAAAACGGAAAAATTCTTAGAGGGGTTAAGATCATGGTATCAACCGATCTAAACTTTATAGAAAGCTACATTCTGTTGTGAAACACCCTTGCTCTAAGGGAAAACTTGAAATCATTTTATTGGTTAATATTTCACACCATTCTGGTGTGACATACACAAATGGTGTGCAATGCGCTAATTTCGAAGGAAACCACGGTTGCTAGGCTAAAAGAAAACATGATTCGAGTGTCAATAACACTAATTCTAGGGGAAAACTGGATTTTTATGTCTAGGACACTTGTTATGACACAAAAACAAGATTACGGGGTCAACATGTACTAAGAGTGTGTTTGGGATGACTTATGAAATCTTATAAATACTTTTTCAGTAAGTGTTTATCAAAAGTGTTTTATAAGAAAAGCACTTTCATTAAATAAGTACTGTTTGGATATTTAAAATTAAAAATGCTTAAATTAAAGTTTTTTTTTTTTATAAAAAGTATGTTTGGATGTAAAGATACTTATTTGTGTCACAATTATTAATAGTATTAAATGCACATATACATACATAAATTACACTTAAATTGATATACAAAAAAATATCATACATAAAAATATCATGTCATCTAAAGTAGCATCACAAAATACATAGGTTGTTAGCAAAATCCATATAATAATAATTAAACTCAACAACTAAATTGAACAAACCCATATAATATTAGCAAAATTGATTGTTAAATCAAATTTTAGGGTCTCATTAAAGCAAAATTGTTTCCAGAAACCAAAAAAAAAAAAATTCAACTACCAATCTACAAACCAAGACATGGATAAAAGGATATAACGATGCAAATAATTGAGCTTCATAGCTGCTAAAAAATAAAATAGTTTCTGTCAATCAAAACTTTCACTTGACAGAGACAATGGACAATTTGGGAGTCTTGTGGTTGGCTTGAGCTCATCCCAAGCTTCAATCCATGTCACCGTGGCGTCTGCAAGCTTGACAAATTAAGGGTCTACTTTGCCAAGCTTTTCCTTAACCTACTTGAACAGTTTTTTTTTTTAGCAAAACATAAAAATTTTATTTATTCACAAAACAATTACAAGAAGCAAAAAGAAAGGCCCAAGTACGTTTCCATAACAGAAATTACAACCAAACCAACATAAAAAAACAAAGCTTCCAACGTTCTAGCAAAACATCTTCACAGCTCCCACCTTCTCACAGCCCATCAGAGTTCAACTTTAACACACCAGCAGCTGGAAACACCCACCGCACCCAAATACACTGAAGTAAAGCCTTATAAAAAAAATCCACTTGCAAAAATTCCAAAGAGGCTTTACCTACAGTATCATCCAACACCTTTGGTTTAATATTTCTAACCTGGTACCTTAAAATACTACAAACTCTTACAAAGATAGAGTAAGAATATTGTTTCCTCTCTCCAGCCAATCTTTGACACCTCTCTTTGCACAATTGCCAATATATAACAAGAGCAAGACTTCTAATCAAACCATAGCTCAAAGACTTTTTCTTATATATCTTGCACAATGGCATCTTTAATGTAACATTTTTGAACAGTAGTTCACTCCTTTAGAAGGACAGATGTTGGAAGAAGGGGATGATCTCTTCTTGCCAGAAGATGTCTTTGTACTCTTTTTTAAAGTTCACAAATGGATTGCTAGCTTTGCTATGTCATATGTAAGGCAGCTCTGTCTTGATTCTGAGTCCCAAATGGTCACTTATCACCTTGAAAAATATGCAATCATCTATAAGTTTCTCATTCTGAAAGGACCAAGTAACAATAGACATTAGAAAATGAAAAAAATAAGATATGTTAGAGTTGAGATTTCACAAAGCAGATGGTGAGGACTAGCTTTTAAAAATTACTTACAGCAAAACACAACTCATATCTTGGCAAAGCTTTCAACTTTCAGCAACCCATTATACCAATTAGACTAATGTTATGTATCGTGAAGCTAAGTTTTATGGGTTTAGCATGCAATTACCCAATAAAAGAACGCACGGGGTTGAGAGAAAAAAATTAATCCACAAAATGAGACATAAAAAAATGAACTACTTGAATCCTGGTTTGTTTCTTCTAGCAGAATGCGTGACTCCCAGTGTCAACTGAAATACATCATAAGAGAGTGAAAAAAAGAAAAGACTCGTGTGTCAAATGACCAAACGTGAGAGAACACGATTCTGTTGTCAGATACTCTCAATTCTTTGGTAATACATTTCTTTGATGCCAAATGCACTAGCTCACCTAAAAGAACATAAATGCCACACCAACCTCTAAAGAAAACAAGATTCTATTGTCCAATGCACCAATTCTAGGAGGAGAAATAACTTTGGCATTAATGAACTCTAGTAGTTCTTGAATGAACTCCAGTGGTTCAAGAAGAGAAACTAATAACGAAAAATAATTCTAGTTTCTGGAGGTACAATTCTAAGAGAAACCATGATTCTTGAATCAACGTTCCTTAATCTAAATGAAACGTGATTCTAGTGTCAATTAAAATAACTTTTGAATAAAGTACGATTCTAATCCAAATGCGCTAGTTCTAAGAGAAAACATGAATCATACATCAACTGGCATGTATCTCAAAAGAAAGATAAGACTAAGGTGTCAAATGATTAAACTGGAGAGAAAACTTGGATTTGGTGTCACCTGTTCGCAATTCTTAGGTAAGAAATTATTCAGGTTGCAAATACATTTATTCAACAAGGAAACTTGATTGCTTGACCAATTTGTTCTAAATCATAAGCACAACATGATTCTGGTGTCAAATGCACCAATTCTAAGAGAAAAAATAATTCTGGCATCAATGAGACTACTTAACTTGGAAGAAGAAAAAATGATTCAGGTGTCAATGACACCAAAATATAAGGAACATGTGACTATCGTGCCAAATATTGTTTTCCCAAAAGAAGACAGGATTCTCGTGCAAGTGGTACTATTTCCTAAAAACGGACATGACACTATTTAAAGAAATGATACCAACACAAAAAATTAAAGAAATCATGATTTTGGTGCAAAATGAAACATTTCTAGGGGAGGTCATGATTTCGGTACCAATCGGTCTTAACTCGAAGGAAAACATGATCCTAATGAGAAAGACACTAATCGTGTCTATGATATATTTTGCCAAAAGAAAGTATGATTTAGATGTGTAATGCACTTAGTTTGAAGGAAAACCTAGATTTTTGCTTTCAAATTTGTGGTTCCTTATAGTATTCTAGATTCAACTTCGCTTTGTTCCAGAAGTAAAACTAGTATAGTAAAAACGATTTTCGGTATCAAGGACTCTTAATCTAAACGAAAGGCATGATTTGAGTGTTGGATAAAACATGATTCTACTGTCAGCGCGTCTTCAGGAGCAATATTTCTAAAAAGGAAAAGGAATTCTCATGTGTCAATTACTTAAAACATGGGAAAAAAAACATTATTCTGGCATCACCAGCAGTCAATGCTTGGGCCTGAAAATATTCCAGTGACAAATGCACAAACTTCAAGAGAAAAAACTTAAACATCATTAGTTAACCACAGCACGAGATCTAAAAGAAATCTCGATTCAAGGGTCAAATGCATTGATTTAAAGAGAAAAGCATCAATCCAGTATCAATGCAACTAATAACATGAGACGTGAGATGAATTTTTGAAGGAAGACATGATTCTTTGCCAGTAGCACAAATTATTAGAAGATAACGTGAGACGAATGAAAATATGCACTTCTTCTTAGGGTGAACATGATTCTTTTGTAACGGGCACTGAAACTAAAATGGACAAATTCTTAGAGGGGTTATGATCGTGGTATCAACCGATCTAAACTTTAAAGAAAGCTACATTATGTTGTGAAATGCTGATACTCTAAGGGAAAACTTGAATTCATTTTATTGGGTAATATTTCGCACCATTCTGGTGTGACACACACAAATGGTGTGCAATACACTAATTTCGAAGGAGACCACGGTTCCTGGCCTAAAAGAAGACATGATTCGAGTGTCAATGGTAGTAATTCTAGGGGAAAGCTGGATTTTGATGTGTAGGACACTTGTTCTGAGACAAAACAAGATTACGGCGTCAACATGCAATAAATATTGGTAGCAAAAGAAGAATCACGCAACAAATGCTTAAACTTAAGACAAAACGAGATTCAACTATCACCTACACTCAATTCTTGTGTAAGAAGATGCGAGAGCGGTGCAAGATAATGTTATTGCACAGCAACCACACTAAATTTGATTGAGGGCAAGATTCTAGTGTCCAATGAACTTTGTCTAAGGGAAGCCTGAATTATGTAACAACTCGATCACCAAACTTGAAAGAGAACATGACTATAGTGTCAATCACTTTAATTCTTTGAAGAAGACATGACTACGAGGGATCCAAGTTACTGAATTTAAAAGAGAATGCGACCCACATGTCAAACTAAGAAAGCACTTGAATCTGGTGTTAAGTAATGCTTTTGTAAAAGAAGGATTGATTCTTATGATCATAGCACTATTTCTTCAAAAAGATCACGATAATAATGTCAAATGTACTTTTCTAGAGAATAAGCATGTGTAAATAGGAACATTGATACAAGAATCCTGGTTTCGCTTAGAATTGTACCTCCAGACACTTGAATTGTTTTTTGGTTATTAGTTTCTCTTCTTGAACCACTGGAGTTCATTCAAGAACTACTGGGTTCATTAATGCCAAAGTTATATCTCCTCCAAGAATTGGTGCATTTGACAATAGAATCTTGTTTTCTTTAGAGGTTGGTGTGGCATTCATGTTCTTTTAGGTGAGTTAGTGCATTTGGAATCAAAATAATGTATTACCAAAGAATAGTGAGTATGTGACAATGGAATCATGTTCTCTCAAGTTTGGTCATTTTACACGCGAGTCTTTTTTTTTCACACTCTCTTAAGATATATTTTAGTTGACCTTGGAAGTCATGCATTCCCTTAGAATTAATGCATTTGACATCATAAGAATGTTTTATCCAAGAATCAGTGTCGTTGACACAGGAATTGTTTTTTTATATTTACAAGTGGTGGATTTGGCACAAGAATCTTGTTTCCTTCGTTAGTTTTTCATAAAGGACTAGTGGAGTTGGTCCTAGAGTCATCTTTTCTGTCAGAACTAGTGCATTTGGCTTCAAAAGCACTTTTCCCTTTGATAGCAGTGCAATTTCACACTAGGGTCAGGTGTTCTTTTTGAAAATACAAATGTAGAAACCAAATTACTTTACCCTCAGAATTAGTAATTGTCACGCCATAATTATGTTGGCTTTCAACTACAACGCTGCCCATACCAAAAACAATTATATCTCTCAGAATTGGTACATTTCACAACGAAATCATGTCTTCTTCTAGTTTTAGTGTCGTTTATGCATGCTTATTCTCCGAAAAAGTACATTTGACATTATTATCATGATCTTTTTGAAGAATTAGTGCTACGATCATAATAATCAATCCTTCTTTCACAAAAGCATTACTTAACACCAGATTCAAGTGCCTTCTTAGTTTGACATATGGGTTGCATTCTCTTTTAAATGTAGTAACTTTTAAACCTCGTAGTCATGTTTTCTTTGAAAACTTAAAGTGCATGACACTAGATTCGTGTTCTCTTTCAAGTTTAGTGGTGGAGTTGTTATAGAATTCAGGTTTCTCTTAGAAAAGTGCATTGGACACTAACAATCGTGCCTTAAATTGAATTTAGTGCAGTTGCTGTGCAATAATGTTTGCTTGCACTGCTACCGCATTTTCTTAAACAGGAATTGTGTGCAAGTGATAGTTGAATCTTGTTTTGTCTCAAGTTTAAGCATTAGATACGTGATTCTTCTTTTCCCACCAATATTTATTGCATGTTGATGCCGTAATCTTGTGTTTGTCTCAGACCTAGTGTCCTAGAATTTGTGTCCTTGACACTTGAATCACATTTTTTTTTAGGTTAGCAGCCATGGTTTCTGTTGAAATTAGCGCATTGCGCACCATTTGTGTGTTTCACTCGAGAATGGTGTGAAATATTACCCAATAAAATGAATTTTAGTTTTCCAATAGAGTAAGGGTGTTCCACAATAGAATGTAATTTTCTTTAAAGTTTAGATCGGTTGATACCACGATCTTAACCCCTCTAAGAATTTGTCCATTTTAGTTTCAATGTCCTTTATAAAGGAATCATGTTCACCCTAAGAAGAAGTGCATATTTTCATTTGTGTCACGTTATCCTTTAATAATTTGTGCTACAGGCAAAGAATCATGTCTTCCTTCAAAAAATTGCACTCCACCCCAGAGTCTGGTGTTTTTGAAGTTCTAGTGTCTTTTGACACATTTTTTCTCCAAGAATTACAGTCGTTGACGCCAAATTTGTGTGTTCCATAATTTTATTAGATTCTCTAGCACTAGATTGATGTTTTTCTCTTTAAATCAAGTGCATTTGTCCCTTGAATCGAGATTTCTTTTAGATCTCTTGTAGTTGTTAACTAATGATGTCTAAGTTTTGTCTTGTAGAGTTAGTACATTTGTTACCCCAATATTTTCATGGCCAAGAATTGACTGCTGGTAAGACCAGAATAATATTTTGTCCCGTGTTTTAAGTAATTGACACAAGAGACTTCCTTTTTCCTTTTTAGAAGTATTTCTCCTGAAGGCGCACTCATGTTTTTGCTCAAAATTGGTGCACCTGACATCAAAATCATTTTTTATCCAACACACAAATCAAGCCTTTCCTTTAGATTAAGGGTTCTTGATACCGAAATCATTTTTACTTTACTAGTTTTACTTCTGCAACAAAGCGAAGTTGAATCTATAATACTATTGGGATCCACAAATTTGAAAGCAAAAATCCGGGTTTTCCTCCAAACTATGTGCGTTACACATCTAAATTATATTTTCTTTTCACAAAATAGTACCGTAGACATGATCAGTGTCTTTCTCTTCATAGTTGTGTTTTAGTTTGAGTTAAGACCGGTTGGTACCAGAATGAATACCACTCCTAGAAATTTTTCATTTCATAACAAAATCATGATTTCTTTAAATTTTAGTGTTGGTTACACACGAATGATGTTCTTCCGTAGAAGAAGTGCATATGGAAATAGTATCATGTCCATTTTTAGGAATTAGTACTACTTGCATGAGAATCCTATCTTCTTTTTGGAAAATAATATTTGATACGAGAATCGCGTGCTCCTTATGTTTTGGCGTCATTGACACATGAATCATTTTTTCTCCTTCCAAGTTATGTAGTCTCATTGATGCCAGGATCATTTTTTTCTCTTAGAATTGGTGTATTTGATGCTAGAATCATATTATGTTTATGATTTAAAACAATTGGTCATGCAATCATGTTTGCTTGTAGAGTAAATCTATTTGCCACCTGAATAATTTCTTACTGAAGAATTGCGCATAGGTGACACCATATCCAAGTTTTCTCTCCATTTTAATCATTTGAAATGTAAAATTCGGGTAAATTTAAACTTTTTATAAAAAAGGCAAAACAGTAAATTGCCACTACAGTATAGGGTTATAAACCTGAAATTCTCTAGATCTCGGATGATGAAACAGACCTCACCGTTGGATTTGTCTCGCAAAATTTAGTTATCACTTCAAATTTCTTCGAATTATGCGATAGTCGGATTTTTTGCATTTTACGGGGCAGTTGAGTCTCAAGCGACCCAAAAACGGGTTTTGTGATAAAATTTTGAAAGTTGAAAAATAATTTAAGGTAAATTTAAATAAATTAATTTGAACTTGAACCGGGGCAAAATTTAATCATTTCGGGGTGAAAACGAAGCCGAGAAAAAGTGGGTCGTGTGGTGCATTGTGGGCCATGTATTCTAAGACTATAAATGGGGGAGAAATTTTGATTTTCTCCCCATTTCTTCAGCCTGTTCCAACATGAGAAAGAAGAGAGGGAAAAGGCTTGAGTTCTCCACCTTCTCTCTACGATCTACGACATTCCGTCGCTCAAATCCACTCGGGCCAAGAGTTATAATCGATCTCCTCATCGAGGGCTACGCCTACATACCAAAACCAAGGGTTTCCACTATAGGTTGAAAAATGAGATTTTGGGAAGGCTTGGATTATAGTTCGAGTTGAAGTCTTGGAGCTTCCCTATGTGTCCTTTGCACTTCAAGAGGTAGGGTTCCTTTCTACTTGGGTGTATTTTACAACCTATGGTGTTATATGTGATGGGTGGGGTGGTATAGTTATATATCATTTGCCTATTATAGTTGAGGTTGGCGAAATGGGTGTTGGAAATGGGTAAAGTAAATGCTATCTCGAATTGGGTAGAGAAATATTTTAAATTAAATCCCTAACTTAGAATGAAATTGTGGAATTCACTTGTGTATTTCCATGGAATTTGGCGTTATGTGCTTTAATTGCTACATGATTATGTGATATGTGACTTATATGCATGGTAAAATGTATATGGAAAATGGACACTAGGGTTAGAAAACATAACCTTCGGGGTCCGAAAACAAAGGCATGAGATAGTTCAAGGTGTAAATATATCCTAGTGATGGCATACACCCTACTAGGGAGACAAGGAGAGAGATCTCAAAGTTTATACTTGATCCCTATCTTGCGATACTATGTGAGACTATATTGCTATCTTACATGCGTGTAGATGGCAAATCAAGGAAGGGGGTGCCGAGGCGGTAGGCAGAGCAATAACCAACCACCACCAACCTTTGACCAACACGCCGTTATAGAGGCTATGGGTATGATGGCTACTAACTTAGCACAAAAAAGTGCCAATATGAGCCAAGGGGCTCAAGCCATCCAAAGGAGTTTAAGTTCCATGGGCCACCAACGTTCATGGAAAAAGCAGAGGATATCCAGCCCATAAGGATCACAAGGGCAAGGCCAAGCTCAAAGTCGTTTGTCCCAAAGAGGGAAGAAATTCAAGGGGACGTTTTAAGGAGGTCAATAGACATGTTTCTATTGTCGACAACCAGACCATGTGAGGAAGAATTGTCCCCTAAGGCAAACCTCACGGAGTTATGAGACGTCTCAATCCCAATCGTCAGTGGGACTCACACAAGCACACATTGTTCTTCCCTGTCCCATTTTGAACCAAGGAGATCCGTTCCAACTATAGGGTGCTATCCATGTCCCTAGTACCTTACGTGTGGAGACTCCGCAAGCAGACCGGATGAGCCAGGACGTGGGCCAAGGCTAGGTTCAATCCTCCCAAGGTAGGAGACACTTCAGGGCTTCCAGCTAAGTAGGTCAAAGAGCTTGCTATTATTGCCACCAACCGGGTCATATGAGGCGAGATTGCCCTTAAAGGCATGGATCCCGGAGTTCTGGGACATCTCAGTCGGTGGGGCAGCCACAGACACACTACATTCCTCCCTATCCCACTATAGGCTAGGGCGTGGATCAAGGCCGAGGGCAAGACTTACAGGCTGCGACTTCAGGGACCCAAGAGAGTATTTAAGCCATCATGCCTTAGAATGAACTGATGGATCAGTCGGTGGCCCACGGTATATTCGTTACTTCTCAGATTATAAGCACATGTGTCATTTGATTCTGGTATGCCATATACAGTTATTGTCACGTTTCGTTGATAAAATAGATTTAGAAATCACAACCCTATAGGAATCTTTAGGGGAAAATTCAACCTTAGGAGCTAAGGTTCGAGTTCCATTTGATTAGATATGTCGGGGATGTGAGTTAGAAATCTCGGGGATTCTACTCACTGTGGACCTTAGGGTCATGGACATGTCAGAGTTCGATGTTATCCTCAGAATGGATATGGTTGCCGGCACATACGCCTAATGGTGTTTGTTTCAAGTTCTAGGGGGAAAAGCATGATGCTTTACCTCAAGTCATGTATGACTCTAGATGGCACGGGGAATTGGTGGGTTGGCTTGTGAGCCTTACCTTGAAGGACAAGGCGAGATAGGAGTTGGATTTACCTTGGGTTGTATGTGAGTTATAATCCCGACAATTGGGAGACTATTGACGTGGTGTTGGATCATACGACAATCACGGGTATTTCTGCGGGTTAACGGGTGGTTAACGGATTAAATAACGACCCCCGGTTTTAGGAGTGTCACATGAAACCTTAGTCATACCTTTCTTTAGAGATTCATTTCAGTTGATGTCTGACTTGTGTTTTCTCTGAGAACTAGTGCATTTTGCATCTGAACTGTGCTTTATTCAAGAGTTAGTTTAATTGACACTAGAATCATGTTTTCATTTAGATTAAGGAATGTTGATAAAAGAATCATGGTTTCTCTTAGAATTGTACCTCCAGAAACTAGAATTTTTTTTTTGTTATTAGTTTCTCTTTTTGTACCACTGGAGTTCATTCAAGAACTACTGGGGTTCATTAATGCCAAAGTTATATCTCCTCCTAGAATTGGTGCATTTGACAATAGAATCGGGTTTTCTTTAGAGGTTAGTGTGGCATTCATGTTCTTTTAGGTGAGTTAGTGCATTTGGAATCAAAAAAATGTATTACCAAATAATAGTGAGTATGTGAAAAAGGAATCGTGTTCTCTCAAGTTTGGTCATTTGACACGTGAGTCTTTTTTTTTTTCGCTCTCTCTTAAGATATATTTTAGTTGACCTTGGAAAGTCATGCATTCCCGTAGAATTAATGCATTTGACATCATAAGAATTTTTTATCCAAGAATCAGTGCCGTTGACACTGGAATTATGTTTTATCTTACAAGTGGTGTATTTGGCATAAGAATCTTGTTTCCTTCGTTAGTTTTTCATAAAGAACTAGTGGAGTTGATCCTAGAGTCATCTTTTTTGTCAGAACTAGTGCATTTGACTCTAGAAGCAATTCTCCTTTCGAAAGCAGTGCAATTTCACAGTCATATGTTCCTTATGAAAATACTGACGTAGAAACCAAAATTACTCTTCCCTAAGAATTAGTAACTGTCACGCCAGAATTGTGTTGGCTTTCAACTACAACGCTGTCCATACCAAAAATAATTACATCTCTCATAATTGGTATATTTCACAACGGAATCATGTCTTTTTCGAGTTTTAGTGTCGTTTACGCATGCTTATTCTTTACAAAAATACATTTGACATTATTATCATGATCTTTTTGAAGAATTAGTGCTATGATCATAAGAATCAATCCTTCTTTTTCAAAACCATTACTTAACACCAAATTAAAGTGCCATTTTAGTTTGACATTTGGGTCGCATTCTCTTTTAAATACAGTAACTTTTATCCCCCGTAGTCATGTTTTCTTCAAAGAATTAAAGTGATTGACACTAGATTCGTGTTCTCTTTCAAGTTTAGTGGTCGAGCTGTTATAGAATTCAAGTTTCTCTCAGAAAAGTGCATTGGACACTAACAATCATGCCTTCAATCAAATTTAGTGCAGTTTCTTTGCAATAATGTTTTCTTGCCCCATTGCCGCATTTTCTTACACAGGAATTGTGTGCAAGTGATAGTAAAATCTTGTTTTGTCTCAGGTTTATGCATTTGGCGCGTGATTCTTCTTTTCCCACCAATATTTATTGCATGTTGACGTCGTAATCTTGTTTTGTCTCAAAACCAATGTTCTAGACATCAAAATCTAGTTTCCCCCTAGAATTAGTGTCATTGACACTTGAATCACGTTTTCTTTTGGACAAGCAGTCGTGGTTTCCGTGGAAATTAGCGCATTTCACACCATTTGTACATTTCACTCCAAAATGGTGTGAAATATTACCCAATAAAATGAATTCAAGTTTTCCCTTAGAGTAAGGGCGTTTCACCATAGAATGTAATTTCCTATAAAGTTTAGATCGGTTGACACCACGATCTTAATCCCACCAAGAATTTGTCCGTTTTAGTTTCAGTGTCCTTACAAAGGAATCTTGTTCACCCTAAGAAGAAGTGCATATTTTCATTTGTGTCACATTATCTTTTAATAATTTTTGCTACTGGCAAAGAATCATGTCTTGCTTCCGAAAATTGCACTCCAACCTAGAGTTTGGTCTTTTTAAGTTCTAGTGTCTTTTAGCACAATTTTTCTCCAAGAATTGCAGTCGTTGATGCTAGATCCGTGTGTCTTCTATATGCTTGCTAGCTGCACTGACACTGGATTGATATTTTTCTCTTTAAATTAGTGCATTTGACCCATGAATCGAGATTTATTTTAGATCTCGTGCAGTTGTTGACTAATGATGTCAATGTTTTTTCTCGTAGAATTAGTGCATTTGTCACCCCAATATTTTCGAGGCCAAGAATTAACTATTTGGTAAGGCCAAAATAATGTTTTGTCCCATGTTTTAAGTAATTGACACATGAGACTTCCTTTTCCTTTTTAGAAGTACTGATCTAGACGGCGCCCTCAAGTTTTTGCTCAAAAATTTGTGCACCTGACATCAAAATCATGTTTTATCCAACACACAAATCAAGCCTTTCATTTAGATTAAGGGTCCTTGATACCGAAATCGTTTTTACTTTACTAGTTTTACTTCTATAACAAAGCGAAGTTGAATTAAGAATACTATTGGGAACCCAAATTTTAAAGAAAAAATCCAGGTTTTCCTCCAGACTAAGGGCGATACACATCTAAATCATTTTTTCTTTTGGCAAAATAGAACCATAGACACGATTAGTGTCTTCCTCATCAGAATCGTGTTTTCTTTCAAGTTAAGACTGGTTGGTACCGGAATCAAGACCACTCGTAGAAATGTTTCATTTCGCAACAAAATTATGATTTCTTTAAATTTTAGTGTTGGTTACACACGAATGATGTTCTTCCGTAGAAGAAGTGCATATGGAAATAGTATCATGTCCATTTTTAGGAATTAGTACTACTTGCATGAGAATCCTATCTTCTTTTGGGAAAATAATATTTGACACGAGAGTCGCGTGTTCCTTGTGTTTTGGCATCATTGACACATGAATCATTTTTTCTCCTTCCATGTTAAGTAGTCTCATTGATGCCGAAATCATTTTTTCTCTTAGAATTGGTGCATTTGATGCTAGAATCTTGTTATGTTTATGATTTAGAACAATTGGACATGCAATCATGTTTGCTTGTAGAGTAAATGTATTTGCCACCTGAACAATTTGTTACTGAAGAATTGCGCATAGGTGACACCAAATCCAAGTTTTCTCTCCATTTTAATCATTTGAAACCTTTTAGTTGATGTTTGACTCGTGTTATCTCCGAGAACTAGTGCATTCTGCATCTGAATCGTGCTTTATTCAAGAGTTATTTTAATTGACACTGGAATCATGTTTTCGTTTAGATTAAAGAATGTTGATACAAGAATCATGGTTTCTCTTAGAATTGTACCTCCAGAAACTAGAAATTTTTTTTTGTTATTATTAGTTTCTCTTCTTGTACCACTGGAGTTCATTTAAGAACTACTGGGTTCATTAATGCCAAAGTTATATCTCTTCCTTGAATTGGTGCATTTGACAATAAAATCTTGTTTTCTTTATAGAGGTGGGTGTGGCATTCATGTTCTTTTAGGTGAGTTAGTGCGTTTGCAATCAAAATAATGTATTACCAAAGAATAGTGAGTATGTGACAACGAAATCGTGTTCTCTAAAGGTTGGTCATTTGACACGCGAGTTTTTTTTTTTGCTCTCTCTTAAGATATATTTTAGTTGACCTTGGAAGTCTTGCATTCCCATAGAAATAATGCATTTGACATCATAAGAATGTTTTATCCAAGAATCAGTGTCGTTGACACTGGAATTGTATTTTATCTTACAAGTGGTGTATTTGGCACAAGAATCTTGTTTCCTTTGTTAGTTTTTCATAAAGGACTAGTGGAGGTGATCCTAGAGTCATCGTTTCTATCTAAACTAGTGCATTTGACTCCAAAAGCACTTTTCCCTTTGAAAGTAGTGCAATTTCACACTAGTGTCAAGTGTTCTTTTTGAAAATACTGAAGTAGAAACCAAAATTACTCTGCCCTCAGAATTAGTAACTGTCACGCCAGAATTGTGTGGGATTTCCACTACAACCCTGTCCACACCAAAAACAATTACTTCTCTCAGAATTGGTGCATTTCACAACGGAATCATGTCTTCTTTGAGTTTTAGTGTCGTTTATGCATGCTCTCTCGGTAACATACATTTGACATTATTATCATGATCTTTTTGAAAAATTACTGCTACAATCATAAGAATCAATCCTTCTTTTACAAAAACATTACTTAACACCAAATTCAAGTGCCTTCTTAGTTTGACATATGGGTTGCATTCTCTTTAAAATGTAATACC
The DNA here is from genome assembly GCA_963454935.2 of Ilex paraguariensis. Lineage (NCBI taxonomy): Eukaryota > Viridiplantae > Streptophyta > Magnoliopsida > Aquifoliales > Aquifoliaceae > Ilex > Ilex paraguariensis. The sequence continues at coordinate 44,947 of CAUOFW020010601.1, read as the reverse complement.
TTTTATCCCTCGTAGTCATGTGTTTCTTCGAAAAATTAAAGTGATTGACACTTGATTCATGTTCTATTTCAAGTTTAGTGGTCGAGTTGTTTTAGAATTTACGTTTCTCTCAGAAAAGTGCATTGGACACTAACAATCATGCCTTCAATCAAATTTAGTGCAGTTGCTGTGCAATAATGTTTTCTTGCATCGCTGCCTTCTTACACAGGAATTTTGTGCAAGTGATAGTTGAATCTTGTTTTGTCTCAAGTTTCAGCATTTGACAAGTGATTCTTCTTTTCCCACCAATATTTATTGCATGTTGACGTCGTAATCTTGTTTTGTCTCAGAACCAATGTCCTAGACATCAAAATCCAGTTTCCCCCTAGAATTAGTATCATTGACACTTGAATCACGTTTTCTTTTAGGCTAGAAGTCGTGGTTTCCGTGCAAATTAGTGCATTGCACACCATTTGTGCGTTTCACTCCACAATGGTGTGAAATATTACCCAATAAAATGAATTCAAGTTTTCCCTTAGAGTAAGTGTGTTTCACAATAGAATGTAATTTTCTTTGAAGTTTAGATCGATTGATACCACGATCTTAACCCCTCTAAGAATTTGTCCGTTTTAGTTTCAGTGTCCTTTGCAAAGGAATCATGTTCACCCTAAGAAGAAGTGCATATTTTCATTTGCGTCACGTTATCCTTTAATAATTTGTGCTACTGGCAAAGAATCATGTCTTCCTTCAAACAATTGCACACCACCTAGAGTCTGGTGTTTTTGAAGTTCTAGTGTCTTTTGACACTTTTTTTCTCCAAGAATTACAGTCGTTGATGCCAGATTTGTGTGTGTTCTTAAAGCTTATTAGGTGCACTGACACTGGACTGATGTTTTTCTCTTTAAAACAGTGCATTTAATCCTTGAATCAAGATTTCATTTAGATCTAGTATAGTTGTTAACTAATGAAGTCAATGTTTTTTCTCGTAGAATTAGTGCATTTGTCAGACCAATATTTTCAAGGCCAAGAATTGACTACTGGTAAGCCGAGAATAATGTTTTGTCCCATGTTTTGAGTAATTGACACATGAGACTTCCTTTTCTTTATTAGAAGTATTTCTCCTGAAGGTGCCGTCATGTTTTTGCTCAAAATTGGTGCACCTGACATCAAAATCATGTTTTATCCAGCACACAAATCAAGCCTTTCGTTTCGATTAAGGGTGCTTGATACCGAAATCATTTTTACTTTATTAGTTTTACTTCTGCAATAAAGCTAAGTTCAATCTAGAATACTATTGGGAACCACAAATTTGAAAGCAAAAATCCGAGTTTTCCTCTAGACTAAGTGTGTTACACATCAAAATCATATTTTCTTTTGGCAAAATAGTACCGTAGACACGATTAGTGTATTTCTCATCAAAATCGTGTTTTTGTTCAAGTTAAGACCGGTTCGTACCGGAATCATAACAACTCCAAGAAATTTTTCATTTCGCAACAAAATCATGATTTCTTTAAATTTTAATGGTGGTTACACACGAATGATGTTCTTCCGTAGAAGAAATGCATATGGTAGTAGTATCATGTCCAATTTTAGGAATTAGTACTACTTGCACGAGAATCCTATCTTCTCTTGGGAAAATAATATTTGACACGAGAGTCACGTGTTCCTTATGTTTTGGCGTGATTGACACATGAATCATTTTTTCTGCTTCAAAGTTAAGTAGTCTCATTGATGCTGGAATCATTTTTTTCTCTTTCAATTGGGGCATTTGACGCTAGAATCATATTATGTTTATGATTTAGAACAATTGGTCATCCAATCGTATATGCTTGTAGAGTAAATCTATTTGCCACCTGAATAATTTCTTACCGAAGAATTGCACATAGGTGACACCAAATCCATGTTTTCTCTCCATTTTAATCATTTGAAACCTTAGTCTTATCTTTCTTTCGAGATTCATTTCAGTTGATGTCTGACTCATGTTTTCTCAGAGAACAAGTGCATTTTGCATCTGAACCCTGCTTTATTCAAGATTTACTTTAATTGACACTAGAATCATGTTTTCGTTTAGATTAAGGAGCGTTGATACAAGAATCATGGTTTCTCTTAGAATTGTACCTCCAGAAACTAGAATTGGATTTTTGTTATTAGTTTTCTCTTCATGTACCACTAGAGTTCATTCAACAACTAATGGGGTTCATTAATGCCAAAGTTATATCTCCTCCTAGAATTGGTGCATTTGACAATAGAATCTTGTTTTCTTTAGGGGTTGGTGTGGTATTCATGTTCTTTTAGGTGAGTTAGTGCATTTGGAATCAAAATAATGTATTACCAAAGAATAGTGAGTATGTGACAACGGAATCGTGTTCTCTCATGTTTGGCAATTTGACACGGGAGTCTTTTTTGTTTTTGTTCTCTCTTAAGATATATTTTAGTTGACCTTGGAAGTTACGCATTCTCGTAGAATGAATGCATTTGACATGATAAGAATGTTTTATCCAAGAATCAGTGGTGTTGACACTGGAATTGTGTTTTATCTTACAAATGGTGTATTTGGCGCAAGAATCTTGTTTCCTTCGTTAGTTTTTCTTAAAGGACTAGTGGAGTTGATCCTAGAGTCATTTGTTTTTTTTCAGAACTAGTGCATTTGACTCCAAAAGCACTTTTTCCTTCGAAAGCGATGCAATTTCACACTAGAGTCATGTGTTCCTTTTGAAAATACTGACGTAGAAACCAAAATTGCTTTGCCCTCAGAATTAGTAACTATCATGGTAGAATTGTGTTGGCTTTCAACTACAACGCTGTCCATACCAAAAACTATTACATCTCTTAGAATTGGTACATTTCACAACGGAATCATGTCTTCTTCGAGTTTTAGTGTCGTTTACGCATGCTTATTCTCCGGAAAAATACATTTGACCTTATTATCATGATCCTTTTGAGTAATTAGTGCTATGATCATAAGAATCAATCCTTCTTTTTCAAAAGCATTACTTAACACCAGATTCAAGTGCCTTCTTAGTTTGACATTTGGGTCACATTCTCTTTTAAATATAGTAACTTTTATCCCCCGTAGTCATGTTTTCTTTGAGGAATTTAAGTGATTGACACTAGATTTGTGTTCTCTTTCAAGTTTAGTGATGGAGTTGTTATAGAATTCAAGTTTCTCTCAGAAAAGTGCATTGGACACTAACAACCATGCCTTCAATAAAATTTAGTGCAGTTGTTGTGCAATAATGTTTTCTTGCACCACTGCCGCATTTTCTTATAGAGGAATTGTGTGCAAGTGATAGTTGAATCTTGTTTTGTCTCAAGTTTAAGCATTTGACGCGTGATTCTTCTTTTCCCACCAATATTTATTGCATATTGACGTCGTAATCTTGTTTTGTCTCAATACCAGTGTCCTAGACATCAAAATCCAGTTTTACCCAAGAATTAGTGTCATTGACAGTTGAATCATGTTTTCTTTTAGGCTAGCAGCCATGGTTTCCGTTGAAATTAGCATATTGCACACCATTTGTGCGTTTCACTCCAGAATGGTGTGAAGTATTACCCAATAAAATGAATTCAAGTTTTCCCTCAGAGTAAGGGCGTCTCACAATAGAATGTAATTTTTTTTAAAGTTTAGATCGGTTGATACCACGATCTTAACCCCTCTAAGAAGTTGTATGTTTTAGTTTTAGTGTCCTTTACAAACGAATCATGTTCACCCTAAGAAGAAGTGCATATTTTCATTTATGTCACGTTATCTTTTAATATTTGTGATACTAGCGAAGAATCATGTCTTCCTTCAAAAAATTGCACTCCACCCTAGAGTCTGGTGTTTTTGAAATTCTACTGTCTTTTGGCAAATTTTTTCTCCAAGAATTACAGTCATTGACGCCAGATTTGTGTATGTTCTGCAAGCTTATTAGATGCACTGACACTGGATTGATATTTTTCTCTTTAAATCAGTGCATTTGACCCTTGAATCGAGATTTCTTTTAGATCTCATGTTGTTGTTAACTAACGATGTCTAAGTTTTTTCTCGTAGAGTTAGTGCATTTATCACCCCTATATTTTCAAGGCCAAGAATTGACTGTTGGTAAGGCTAGAATAATTTTTTGTCCCTTGTTTTACGTAATTGACACATGAGACTTCCATTTCCTTTTTAGAAGTATTTCTCCTTAAGACGCCCTCATGTTTTTGCTCAAAATTGGTGCACCTGACATCAGAATCATGTTTTGTCCAACACTCAAGTCAAGCCGTTTGTTTAGATTAAGCGTCCTTGATACCGAAATCGTTTTTACTTTACTAGTTTTACTTCTGCAACAAAGCGAAGTTGAATCTAGAATACTATTGGGAACCACAAATTTGAAAGTGAAAATCTGGGTTTTCGTCCAAACTAAGTGCGTTACACATCTAAATCGTATTTTGTTTTGGCAAACTAGTACTATAGACACAATTAGTGTCTATTTCATCAGAATCGTGTTTTCGTTCAAGTTAAGACCGGTTGGTACCGGAATAAAGACCCCTCCTAGAAATGTTTCATTTCAAAACAAAATCATGATTTCTTTAAATCTTAGTGTTGGTTACACACGAATGATATTATTCTGTAGAAGAAGTGCAGATGGAAATAGTATCATATCCATTTTTAGGAATTAGTACTACTTGCACAAGAATCCTATCTTCTTTTGGGAAAATAATATTTGATACGAGAGTCGCGTGTTCCTTATGTTTTGGCGTCATCGACACACGAATCATTTTTTCTCCTTCCAAGTTAAGTAGTCTCAATGATGCCGGAATCCTTTTTTCTCTTAGAATTGGTGCATTTGCCACTAGAATCATGTTATGTTTATGATTTAGAACAATTGGTCATGCAATCATGTTTGCTTGTAGAGTAAATGTATTTGCCACCTGAATAATTTGTTACTGAAGAATTACGCATAGGTGACACCAAATCCAAGTTTTCTCTCCATTTTACTCATTTTAAACATTAGCCTTATCTTTCTTTTGAGATACATTTCAATTGATGTCTAACTCGTGTTTTCTCCAAGAACTAGTGCATTTTGCCTCTAAATAGTGCTTTATACAAGAGATAGTCTAATTGACACTAGAATCAGGTTTTTATTTAGATTAAGGAACGTCGATACAGGAATCATGGTTTCTGTTAGAATTGTACCTCTAGAAACTAGAATGGTTTTTTTGTTATTAGTTTCTCTTCTTGTACCACTGGACTTCATTCAAGAACTACTGGTGGTCATTATTGCCAAAGTTATATCTCCACCTAGAATTGGTGCATTTGACAATAGAATCTTGTTTTCTTTAGAGGTTGGTGTGGCATTCATGTTCTTTTAGGTGAGTTAGTGCATTTGGAATCAAAATAGTGTATTACCAAAGAATAGTGAGTATGTGACAACGGAATCGTGTTCTCTCAAGTTTGGTCATTTGACACTCGAGTCTTTTTTTTGTCGCTCTCTCATAAGATATATTTTAGTTGACCTTGGAAGTCATGCATTCTCGTAGAATTAATGGATTTGACATCATAAGAATGTTTTATCCCAGAATCAGTGCCGTTGACACTAGAATTGTGTTTTATCTTACAAGTGGTGTATTTGGCACAAGAATCTTGTTTCCTTCATTAGTTTTTCATAAAGGACTAGTGGAGTTGATCCTAGAGTCATCTTTTCTGTCAAAACTAGTGCATTTGACTCCAAAAGCACTTTTCCCTTCGAAAGCAGTGCAATTTCACACTAGATTCATGTGTTCTTTTTGAAAATACTAAAGTAGAAACCAAAATTACTTTGCCCTCAGAATTAGTAATTGCCACGCCAAAATTGTGTTGGCTTTTAACTACAACGCTATCCATACCAAAAAAAATTACATCTCTCAGAATTGGTACATTTCACAATGAAATCATGTCCTCTTCGAGTTTTAGTGTCGTTTACGCATGCTTATTCTCTGAAAAAGTACATTTGGCATTGTTATCATGATCTTTTTGAAGAATTAGTGCTTCGATCAGAAGAATCAATCCTTCTTTTACAAAAGAATTATTTAACACCAGATTCCAGTGCCTTCTTTGTTTGACTTATGGGTTGCATTCTCCTTTAAATGTAGTAGCTTTGATCCCCCGTAGTCATGCTTTCAACGAAGAATTAAAGTGATTGACCCTAAATTCGTGTTCTCTTTCAAGTTTAGTGGTCAAGTTGTTGTAGAATTCAGGTTTCCCTCAGAAAAGTGCTTGGACACTAGAATCATGCCTTAAATCAAAGTTAGTGCAGGTGCTAGTTGAATCTTGTTTTGTCTCAAGTTTAAGCATTTGACACATGATTCTTCTTTTTCCACCAATATTTACTGCATGTTGACACCAAAATATTGTTTTGTCTCAGAACTAGTGTCTTAGTCATCAAAATCCAATTTTCCCTTAGAATTAGTGTTATTGACACTCGAATCACGTTCTCTTTTAGGCTAGCAGTCGTGGTTTCTTTCGAGATTAGCGCATTGCACATCATTTGTGCGTTTCACACCAGAATGGTGTGAAATATTACCCAATAAAAAGAATTCAAGTTTTCCCTTAGAGTAAAGGAGTTTCACAACAGAATGTCGTTTTCTTTAAAGTTTAGATCGGTTGATACCACAGTCTTAACCCCTCTACAAATTTTTCCGTTTTAGTTTCAGTGTCCTTTACAAAGGAATCATGTTCCCCTTCAGAGGAAGTGCATATTTTAAGTTATGTCATGTTATCTTTTAATAATTTGTGCTACTGGCAAAGAATCATGTCTTCCTTCAAAAAATTGCACTCCACCCCAAAGTCTAGTGTTTTTGAAGTTCTAAATTCTTTTGACCCATTTTTTCTCCAAGAATTATAGTAGTTGATGCCAGATTTATGTGTGTTCTATAAGTTTATTAGGTGAGCTGACAAATGGATTGATGTTTTACTCTTTAAATCAGTGCATTTGACCCTTGAATCGAGATTCCTTTTAGATCTCGTGCAGTTGTTAACTAATGATGTTTAAGTTTTTTCTCGTAGAGTTATTGCATTATTCACTCGAATATTTTCAGGCCCAAGAATTGACTACTGGTAAGGCCAGAATAATGTTTTGTCCCATGTTTTATGTAATTGAAACATGAGACTTCCTTTTCCTTTTTGGAAGTATCGCTCCTGAAGGCTCCCTCATGTATTTGCTCAGAATTGGTGCACCTGACATCAGAATCATGTTTTATCCAACACACATATCAAGCCTTTCGTTTAGATTAAGGATCCTTGATACCGAAATTATTTTTACTTTACTAGTTTTACTTCTGGAACAATGTGAAGTTGAATGTAGAATACTATTGGGAACCACAAATTTGAAAGCAAAAATCTGGGTTTTCCTTCAAACTAAGTGCATTACACATCTAAATCATATTTGCTTTTGGAAAAATTGTACCGTACACACGATTAGTGTCTTTCTCATCAGAATCATGTTTTCATTCAAGTTAACACCGGTTGGTACATGCTTGGTTATTTTCCTTGTTGTTCCTAACCTCTAAACATCATCCCTCAAATGTGTCTATGGCTTAAGTGTATAAGGGAGTGTCACTCTCCCTCAGAATGATGCAAGAGATGGGGCAACATAATGGTGGAATATGAAATGTACAATATGTGTGTAATGTTGTGAACAAAAGTGCCCCCCAAGCGCAAGGAGTCTTTTGGATGTCGTGTTTTACTTGGAAAAGTATTCCAAGGTCGTCTCCTCAGGGATGAAAGTTCAAGTGTGTGATGGTGATTTTGTCAAAATGGAAGAGAAGTGTAAAATCTTTTTGAGTTTTGAGTTTGGTGATTTGTGTTTTTGAAGGAAATGAAAGGAAAACAAGTGTTGGCTAGAGGCATTCCAATGGGCAGGCCAATTCAACTCAAAACCTTCCTCCAATGATGCATAAATGAACGATTGATTCGTTAGAAGCTAGGGATGAGATGGTAAGGATCCAAGCATCAACCGTGACAACCGTGACCAGGCCTATGGAATATCAAAGACTCACAACCTCATCCACTCTCAATCTAGTCAAACCAAACCATCATACATCGTGAGGAGGAAAGAAAATGAGTTGAAATGAAAAACCTAATAGAAGTTCTCCCTTGAATTAGCCAACTAAAAATCTAGCTACTCATGAAAGCAAGAAGAAAATACGTAATGTAAAGAGACATAATGGAGAATGAAGATTAGAACTTAAACCAATGCAAGAAATCGTAAACTAAGAAGAACAATATTCAATACCCATTTTAAAGCAAGAAATGAAGAAAACTTAACATAACAATGGTGAAATGTAAAATGCCAGGCTAAACTTGAAATGAACTTGAAATAAATGACATTAAGCTGCAAGGATTAAAGATTACAAAAGTATGAAAGCTTACTACAACAGAAATGGAGAAGAAAATGCAAAAATATAAATTTCTATTACACTATTCATCATCTTTTTCATTGGAGTTTCTAAGCTTAGGTAGCCACGCCCCTTCAAATGTGAGTGGAATGCTGAATATATGGTGAAGACTTGATGCCTTTTCGTCCATGAGGCTTTCCTAGCCTATGTGTGCAGACCTCCCATCAATAAGAGGTGATTTTAATGGCTTGGCAGGCTAGGAGAGTGTGAAGCCTGGGAAAAATTTAAACTTTTGAAAACAAGGGTAAAATATTAATTTTGTCGCTACAGTATGGGTCAAAAACCTAAAATTTTTTGGAACTCGGATGATAAAACGGACTTCACCATTGGATTCGTCTCACGAAATTTAGTTACCCTGTCAAATTTCATCGAATTCTGAGATAATCGAATTTTTTGCGTTTTTCGGGACGGTTGAGTCTCGGGTGACCCAAAAACGGGATTTTGGCAAAAAATTTAAAATTTGGGAAATAATTTGAGGTAATTTAAAATAAAAATATTTTAAACTTAAATTGGGACGAAATTTAATCGTTTCGAGGTTAAAATGGACCATAAAAGATTGGGCTGTGTGGTGCATTGTGAGTCAAGGATTTTGGGACTATAAAAAGGGGAAGAAATCAGACTTCTTCGCCACCATTGTCAACTGGTCTTCACGTTAAAAGGAAAGAGAGAGCAAGAGAGGGAAAAAGAAGAGAAACTCACCTTCTCTCTACGATCTACAGCACTACGGTGCTCGAATCGACACAAGCCAAGAATTAAAGTCCATCTACGCGATGAGGGCTACGCGTGGGTACCAAAAACAATGATTTTCATCGAAGATTCAAAGGCAAATTTTTTGGAAATCAGGAACTTGGGGCTTGTTTTAGTGTTTTTGAAGTCTCCACACTTCAAAGAGGTAGGGTTTTCCTACCTTGGTTCATTTCCTACCTATAGTGTATGTGAAATGTTTAGGATATATATATCATTCACCTATGCATGTGAAATAGAAAAAATGGAAATGAAAAAGGGTGTAGAAATGACTTATGTCAATTTCTAGTTCTGTGTGATATGTGGGAATCACTTGTGAAATCCCTTGAAAATTGAATGTTTTAGTAGCATGAGCTATGTATAACATGTGTGTTGTGCATTGTGATTAAATAGCAAATGTTATTTTATGCCTTGAGGAAGTAGGTGTAGAATGGGTTTGATTCAAATCCTACTTTGTTTTGCTATGTGGAAGTACTTGTGTAATTTCTTGGATGAAAGTTATGTGTGCTTTAATATGTAGTAAAGTGAGTGTGTTTACCTCATACATCAGAGTGTGTGTGTGTGTTTTCTTGCTTGTTGGAAACCTAAAGTGAGGGAGATTAAAAGAGAAGGAAGAAAATTCAAGTTTTAGCTCACATTGGATACGTGGAAGCTATTAGTGTAAACTCTTGGAAAATTGGGTTTACATAGATTGTTTTGTGTATTTTAAAATTTTCCTATAGTTGGTTGGATGAAAAAATGGTAGGCATATGGAACTATGTAATTCACTTGCCTATGGTTATGGACTTTGTGTATAAAGGATATAATCAATTTCTATTTTGAAATTGATGGTTTAGTTAAAAAAAGGTATTGAGGATGGGTGACATGACTTGAGATAAATTATGTTAAGTATGGGAAAAGGGTGCCTAAATGTGCTAAGTAAATCTTGTAAGAAAGGATTTTGCAATGGATATAGAAATTGGATGAAGAAAAGCCGGTACACTTTTTTGCTCCGGACCAGTTGTCGTAGAATCGTCATAACGTTTGATCCAACCGTTGGATGGTGCTGACATGTTGGCACAATATAGAAGACATCTAGATATACAACTTTCATGTTTTGAACTTTTCCAGATTCTGAGTGGATCATGGTCCAAATGGAGAACATTAGAGGTATTTCCACCAGAGGGAGCTAGTGTTGGTGCCTTTGTTACCAAACACCAATACGTCTTTGATTTCTTAACTTCTAAGCCTCCAAATCCTCATGTAATGTGGTAAAGCGAAATTACATGCATATGATGTGATTTATAATTGTAATGTTATATTGATGTATGTTTAATGATATGTTAGCATTATGATGATCATGGAATTTATATTTTAGGATATAATTGATCATGGGATATGTTGAAATTGTTCATATGGCATTCATTACATATTGAACCTGGTAGTAGTTTGAAATGATGCATTACATTGCATATGTACGGGGTAAACACATCCATAACCATGAGCATAGGTGTGTGGTTGCATGGTTGTTCAATCATCATCCTTGGTGGTTGGGGGTGGGCTCGGGAAAGTAGGATGGAGCATCCTATTGAGTCGCACGGTTACATGCATAAAAAAAATTATGTCGGGTATAGCAAGTAGGGCTAGACACTACCTCGGGTGAAAAACCCGCCCACTTGGTTCATACACTTACCGGCGGTGAAATTCCAGAAAAGTGTAACAGCATACGGAGCCGGAAGTATGATTTCTGAATCTGATACCCAATAAAGGCACATGATTTTAATATATAAATTATTCATTTGATGGGAAACATCCAAGAATGAATTGGTTTTATAACATATGGTTGATTTAAAAATGATCTTTGGATGTGTTTCATCAAAGACGTTTATTTTACACATATGCGTCGCATTGTGTTATAAGAGTCGGTGTGGGCTCGGGATAGCATGCATGAGTGATTTTTGTCTCATTATTTGGCATGGCATTATGAGATTCTATCTTGAATAATATATTCTTATTTGGAATGGAAGAAGTTGTTTGTGGCATGTGTACATTGCATACGCATTTTAGGTGGGGAGTAGCCTCTCTTGGAGTTTTTCTACTGAGCATTGGCTCACCCTATATGGGAAACATTTCAGATGCAGGGTGCGCACCGGTGGAGGACTCTCATTCGGGGCCTCAAGGGTGAAAAGGGGCTGACATGTGGCCTTTAACTATGACTGTTTTTGTAAAATTTTGTTCAGACTATGTATTGACATGTAATATTTGTAAAGGAATTGTAATTTTGAACTTGTATTAACTATGTTTAATGCATAAACTCATGATGTGAAAGTATGAATAATTGGACCTGGTGTGATAAATGTTTTCTTATAATTGGACCTAGTGTGGTCAACATTTATATATGGGACCTCGGATGGGTCATGTGATGGTACGGTTCACAGGTTGTGTTTTGGATAGAATTTCCCTGTACAAAGGAGACTCTGTCCGATTTTGTTAAAATATGAATTTCGGTAAATGGGACACAACGGTGTGGTATCGAGTTATACGATATCCACAGGCATTTCGCGGTTGATGGGCAATCTATGGGACCCCCGGATTTTTGGGTGTCACAGAGAGTGCTTAGCTTGCAACCATTATGGCTGCTCCCTTCTCTCCCATCCTCATCAATATCATTGCCTCCAAAGTTTTTTCTTAGGGTGTAGGGGACATGTAAATATGTAAAGGATGTCAGGGGACAAGTGGAAGAATCAATGGTGGGATCCCCAAGCAAGTGGACCATGAGTTGCAAGCGTTCTAGGCATTCTGCGCAAAACCTTTCGGAAGGTCGATTCCAGTAGGCAGAACCTTTCCTTTCGGAAGGTGAGAGCTCAAGACCACTTTTAGTAAAATTTCCGTAACTTTTGATCCAACCGTTGGATTGAGTTGCAATTTTGACACAATACAAAAGACATTCAGATCTACAACTTTCACTTTTCGCACATTTTTAGATGCAAAGTGGATAATGGTCAAACATGGGTAGTGGGCTAAATCTTTCAGAAGGTTTTCATCCAAATTGCATTTTTCTTGGTTTCTTCACCTTCCAAGCCACCCTATCCTCATTCAATGTCTCCATCTCTTCATCACACATTCACACTTAGTTGCAAAGCTCTAAAACCCATCATTTATGCTATAATTACCTGCAACATCAACATTTCCACATTTTTCCTAACTTTAACTAATCTAAATAATTGATATGTAAATTTAAGTTAAAAAAGCATGAAATAAGGCTAATAACTATGCAATGTTTTGTGCTCATCAGTACAGTAATCAAGAACACTCCTAGAAATGTTTCATTTCGCAACAAAATCATGATTTCTTTAAATTTTAGTGTTGGTTACACATGAATGATGTTCTTCCGTAGAAGAAGTGCATATGGAAATAGTGTCATGTCCGTTTTTAGGAAATAGTACCACTTGCACGAGAATCCTGTCTTCTTTTGGGAAAACAATATTTGGCACGATAGTCACATGTTCCTTATATTTTGGTGTCATTGACACCTGAATCATTTTTTCTTCTTCCAAGTTAAGTAGTCTCATTGATGCCGGAATTATTTTTTCTCTTAGAATTGGTGCATTTGACACCAGAATCATGTTGTGCTTATGATTTAGAACAAATTGGTCAAGAAATCAAGTTTCCTTGTTGAATAAATGTATTTGCAACCTGAATAATTTCTTACCCAAGAATTGCGAACAGGTGACACCAAATCCAAGTTTTCTCTCCAATTTAATCATTTGACACCTTAGTCTTATCCTTTTTTAAGATACATGCCAGTTGATGTATGATTCATATTTTCTCTTAGAACTAGCGCATTTTGGATTAGAATCGTGCTTTATTCAAAAGTTATTTTAATTGACACTAGAATCACGTTTCATTTAGATTAAGGAACGTTGATACAAGAATCATGGTTTCTCTTAGAATTGTACCTCCAGAAACTAGAATTATTTTTCGTTATTAGTTTCTCTTCTTGAACCACTGGAGTTCATTCAAGAACTACTAGTGTTCATTAATGCCAAAGTTATTTCTCCTCCTAGAATTGGTGCATTTGACAATAGAATCTTGTTTTATTTAGAGGTTGGTGTGGCATTCGTGTTCTTTTAGGTGAGTTAGTGCATTTGGAATCAAAGTAATGTATTACCAAAGAATTCAGAGTATATGACAACGGAGTCGTGTTCTCTCACGTTTTGTCATTTGACATGCGAGACTTTTCTTTTTTTTTTCACTCTCTTAAGATGTATTTCAGTTGACACTGGAAGTCATGCATTCTCCTAGAATTAATGCATTTGACATCATTATAATGTTTTATCCAAGAATTAGTGTTGTTGACACTGGAATTGTGTTTTATCTTTTGAGTAGTGTATTTGGCACAAGAATATTGTTTCCATCGTTAGTTTTTCATAAAGGGCTAGTAGAGTTGATCCTAGAGTCGTCTTTCCTTTCAAAACTTGTGCATTTGACTTCAAAAGCACTTGTCCCTTCGAAAGTAGTGCAATTCACCCTAGATTCATGTGTTATTTTTCAAAATAGTGACGTAGAAATTGAAATTACTCTTCCCTTAGAATTAGTAACTGACATGCCAGAATCGTGTTGGCTTTCAAGTACAACACTGTTCATACCAAAAACAATTACATCTCTCAAAATCGATACATGTCACAACAAAAATCAGGTCTTCTCCAAGTTTTAGTGTCATAATCTAAACGAAAACGTGATTCTAGTGTCAATTATACAAACTCTTGAATAAAACACGATTCAGATGCAAAATGCCCGAATTCTGGGATAAACACATGAGTCAGACATCAACTAAAATGTATCTCAAAAGAAAGATAAGACTAAGGTTTCAAATGGTTAAAATGGAGAGAAAACATGGACTTTGTGTCACCTATGTGCAATTCTTACGTAAGAAATTATTCAGGTGGTAAATTCATTTACTCCAGAAGCAAACATGATTGCATGACCAATTGTTCTAAATCATAAACATAAGATGATTCTAGCATCTAATGCACTAATTCTAAGAGAAAAAATGATTCCGGCATCAATGAGACTACATAACTTGGAAGGAGAAAAAATGATTCATGTGTCAATGACGCTAAAACATAAGGAACACGCGACTCTCGTGTCAAATATTATCTTCCCAAAAGAAGACCGAATTCTCGTGCAAGTACAACTAATTCCTCAAAACGACATGATACTATTTTCATATGCATTTCTTCGATGGACGAACAACATTCGCGTGTAACCAATACTAAAATTTAAAGAAATCATGATTTTGTTGCGAAATGAAACATTTCCAGAAATGGTCTTGATTCCGGTACCAACTGGTCTTAACTTGAACGAAAACACGGTTTTGATGAGAAAGACACTAATCGTGTCTACGGTACTATTTTGCCAAAAGAAAATATGATTTAGATATGTAATGCACATAGTCAGAAGGAAAACTCAGATTTTTGCTTTCAAATTTGTGGTTCCCAATAGTATTCTAGATTCAACTTCGCTTTGTTATAGAAGTAAAACTAGTAAAGTAAAAACAATTTCGGCATGAAGGACCCTTAATCTAAACAAAAGTCTTGATTTGTGTGTTGGATAAAACATGATTCTGATGTCAGGTGCACCAATTCTGAGCAAAAACATAAGGGTGCCTTTAGGAGCAATATTTCTAAAAAGGAAAAGGAAGTCTCATGTGTCAATTACTAAAAACATGGGACAAAAATTTATTCTGGCCTTACCAGCAGTCAATTCTTGGGCCTGAAAATATTTGGGTGACAAATGCACTAAATCTACGAGAAAAAGTTTAAATATCAATAGTTAACAACTGCACGAGATCTAAAATAAATCTCGATTCAAGGGTCAAATGCACTGATTTGATGTGAAAAACATCAATCCAGTGTCAGTGCACCTAAAAAACTTATAGAACACACACAAATCTGGCATCAACAATTGTAATTCTTGGAGAATAAATGTGTCAAAAGACACTAGAACTTCAAAAACACCAAACTCTAGGGTGGAGTGCAATTTTTTGAAGGAAGACATGATTCTTCGCCAGTAGCACAAATTATTAAAAGATAACATGACACAAATGAAAATGTGCACTTCTTCTTAGGGTGAACATGATTCCAATGTAAAGGACACTGAAACTAAAATGGACAAATTCTTTGAGCGGTTAAGATTGTGGTAACAACAGATCTAAACTTTAAAGAAAACTACATTTTGTTGTGAAACGCCCTTACTCTAAGGGAGAACTTGAATTCATTTTATTGGGTAATATTTTAGACCATTCTGGTGTGAAACACACAAATAGTGTGCAATGCGCTAATTTCAAAGGAAACCTCAACTGCTAGCCTAAAAAAAACGTGATTCGAATGTGAATGCACTAATTTTAGGGAAAACTGGATTTTGATATCTAGGACACTAGTTCTAAGACAAAACAAGACTACGGCATCAACGTGCAGTAAATATTGGTGGGAAAAGCAGTATCACGAGTCAAATGCTTAAACTTGATACAAAACAAGGTTCAACTATCACTTGCACAGAATTCCTATGTAAGAAAATGCGGTAGTGGTGCAAGAAAACATTATTGCACAACAACTGCAATAAATTTGATTAGGCATGATTCTAGTGTCCAATGCACTTTTTTTTTAGGGAAACTTGAATTCTATAACAACTCGACCACTAAACTTGAAAGAGAACAAGAATCTAGTGTCAATCACCTTAATTCTTCAAAGAAAACATGACTATGGGGGATCAAAGTTACTACATTTGAAAGAGAATGCGACCCATATGTCAAACAAAGAAGGCACTTGAATCTAGTGCTAAGAAATGCTTTTGTAAAAGAAGGATTGATTCTTATAATCGTGGCCCTAATTCTTCAAAAAGATCATGATGATAATATCAATTGTTCTTTTTCGGAGAATAAGAATGATAAACGACACTAAAACTCGAAGAAGACATGATTCTGTTATGAAATGCACCAATTCTGAGAGATGTAAATGTTTTTGGTTTGAACCGCTTTGTAGTTGAAAGCCAACACGATTCTGGTGTGACAGTTACTAATTTTGAGGGAAGAGTAATTTTGGTTTCTACGTCAATATTTTCAAAAAGAACACATGACTCTAGTGTGAAATTGCACTGCTTTTGAAGGGAAAAGTACTTTTGGAGTCAAATGCACTAGTTTTGATAGGAAAGATGACTCTAGGATAAACTCCACTAGTCCTTTATGAAAAATTAACAAAGTAAACAAGATTCTTTTACCAAATACACCACTTGTAAGATAAAATACAATTCCGATGAACAAGATTCTTTTGCCAATTACACCACTTGTAAGATAAAACACAATTCCGGTGTCAACAGCACTAATTCTGGGATAAAACATTCTTATGATGTCAAATGCATTAATTCAATGGGAATGCGTGACTTCCAGGTTCAACTAAAATGTGTCTTAAGAGAGAGACAAAAAGAAGAAGGCTTGCATGTAAAATGACCAAACGTGAGAGAACACAATCCCATTGTCACATACTCTCTATTCTTTGGCAATACATTACTTTGATTCCAAATGCACTAACTCACCTAAAAGAACATGAATGCCACGCCAACCTACAAAGAAAACAAGATTTTATTGTCAAATGCGCCAATTCTAGGAGGGGAAATAACATTGGCATTAATGAACCCTAGTAGTTCTTGAATGAACTCCAGTGGTTCAACAAGAGAAACTAATAAGAAAAAAACAATTCTACTTTCTGGAGGTACGATTCTAAGAGAAACCATGATTCTTGTATCAATGTTCCTTAATCTAAACAAAACAGTGATTCTAGTGGCAATTAAACTAACACTTGAATAAAGCACGATTCAGATGCAAAATGCCCTAGTTCTGGGAGAAAACATGAGTCGGACATCAACTGAAATGTATCTCAAAAGAAAGATAAGACTAAAGTTTCAAATGATTAAAATGGAGAGAGAAAACAAGGATTTGGTATCACCTATGTGCAATTCTTAGGTAAGAAATTATTCAGGTAGCAAATACATTTGCTCTAGAAGCAAACATGATTGCATGACCAATTGTTCTAAATCATAAACATAATGTGATTTTAGTGTCAAATGCACTAATTCTAAGAGAAAGAATGATTCCGGCATCAATGAGACTACATAACTTGGAAGGAGAAAAAATGATTCATGTGTCAATGACGCCAAAACATAAGGAACAAGCGACTCTCGTGTCAAATATTATTTTCCCAAAAGAAGACAGGATTCTCGTGGAAGTAGTACTAATTCCTAAAAATAGACATGATACTATTTCCATATGCACTTCTACTATGGAAGAATATCATTCGCGTGCAACCAACACTAAAATTTAGAGAAATCATGATTTTGTTGTGGAACGAAACATTTCTAGGAGTGGTCTTGATTCCAGTACCAACTGGTCTTAACTTGAACGAAAGCATGATTCTGATGAGAAAGACACTAATTGTGTCCATGGTAGTATTTTTCCAAAAGAAAATATGATTTAGATGTGTAACGCACTTAGTCTGAAGGGAAACCTTGATTTTTGCTTTAAAATTTGTGGTTCCCAATAGTATTCTTATTTCAACTTCGCTTTGTTGAAGAAGTAAAACTAGTAAAGTAAAAATGATTTCGGTTTCAAGGACCCTTAATCTTAATGAAAGGCTTAATTTGTGTGTTGGATAAAACGTGATTCTAATGTCAGGTGCACCAATTTTGAGCAAAAACATGAGGGCGCCTTTAAGAGCAGTACTTCTAAAAAGGAAAAGGAAGTCTCATGTGTCAATTACTTAAAACATGGGACAAAACATTATTCTAGCGTCACCAGCAGTCAATTCTTGGGCCTGAAAATATTCGGGTGACAAATGAACTAACTCTACGAGAAAAAACTTAAACATCATTAGTTAACAACTACACGAGATCCAAAAGAAATCTCGATTCAAGGGTCAAATGCATTGATTTTAAGAGAAAAACAACAATCCAGTGTCAGTGCACCTAATAAACTTATAGAACACACACAAATCTGGCGTCAATGACTGTAATTCTTGGAGAAACAAATGGGTCAAAAGACACTAGAACTTCAAAAACACCAGACTCTGGGATCGAGTGCAAGTTTTTGAAGGAAGACATGATTCTTTGCCAATAACACAAATTATTAAAAGATAACATGAGACAAATGAAATATGCACTTCTTCTTAGGGTGACATGATTATTTTGTAAAGGACATAGAAACTAAAACTGACAAATTCTTAGAGGGACTAAGATCATGGTATCAACCGATCTAAGCTTTAAAGAAAACTAAATTCTATTGTGAAACACCCTTACTCTATGGGAAAACTTGAATTCCTTTTATTGGGTAATATTTCACACCATTCTAGTGTGAAACGCACAAATGCTGTGCAATGCGGTAATTTCGAAGAAAACCACGGCTGCTACCCTAAAAGAAAATGTGATTTGAGTGTCAATGACACTAATTCTCGGGGAAAATTGAATTTTGATGTGTAGAACGCTAGTTCTGAGACAAAACAAGATTACGACGTCGACATGCAGTAAATATTGGTGGCAAATGAAGAATCACACATCAAATGCTTAAACTTGAGACAAAACAACATTCGATTATCACCTGCACTCAATTTCTCTAGAAGAAAATGCAACAAAGGTGTAATAAAACATTATTGCATATCAACTGTACTAAATTTGATTAAAGGCATTATTCTAGTGTCCAATGCACTTTTTCTGAGGGAAACCTGAATTCTATAACAACTCGACCACTAAACTTGAAAGAGAACACAAATCAAGTGTCAATCACTTTAATTCTTTGAAGAAAACATGACTACGGGATCAAAGTTACTACCTTTAAAATAAAATGCGATCCATATGTCAAACAAAGAAGGCACTTGAATCTGGTGTTAAGAAATGCTATTGTGAAAGAAGGATTAATTCTTATGATCGTAGCACTAATTCTTCAAAAAGATCATGATAATAATGTCAAATGTACTTTTCCAGAGAATAAGCATGCGTAAACGACACTAAAACTCGAAGAAGACATGATTCTGTTGTGAAATGTACCAAATCTGAATGGTGTAATTGTTTTTGGTATAAACAACGTTGTAGTTGAAAGGCAACACGATTCTGGCGTGACAGTTACTAATTCTAAGGGAAGTGAAATTTTGGTTTCTACATTAGTATTTTCAGAAAAAATAGATGACTATAGTGTGAAATTGCACTGCTTTCGAAGGGAAAAGTGCTTTTGGAGTCAAATGCACTTGTTATGACAGGAAAGGTAACTCTAGGATCAACTTCACTTGATGAGATTCAAGGTGGGCCTACTCTTAAAGATCCTTTGCATATCCAGGTGGGTCAATAACAAGATCAATAGCCTAAAAGATCAGGGAAGCAATGCAATGATTGGTGCAATCCACCTGGGATGAAGCTAGTAAGAGCCCAACACTCAAGATGGGCTTGAAAGAAGGAGAACCAATTTTGATCCACTTGATCGAAGTTGTGGAAGATATGAAGACATAACTTAGAGATAGGGCCTTTTGTTTGTAAGGCTTTCAATTTGTTTAAAGGATTTTTATTATTACTTTAGAATAAGCTACTGTAGCATGCTACTATTCATGCTACAGTACCGTGACACTATTCACACAAGGGCATTTTTGTGAGAAAGGTTCACAAATTTTGGTCTTTATTTATTTGTATTTAGATTAGGATTTGCTTCCTTAGTAAATTAGGATTTGTTTCCTTAGAAAATTAGGATTTGTTTCCTTGAAATGACCAGCCTTATAAATAGGCATTTAATCATTGAAAAATGAGAGACAATATGGTACACAATATTGAATTTTAATTGTGAGTTGAGTTTACTCATCTTGTTCTTGAATGAACTTTTGAACAACTCAATGGTAAATCACAACATTTGTGGCATTCCTCCTTGTAATTTGGGTTCTTGAGATGGGTTATTCAACAGGTCTAGATTTTAATATAATCTAGGTTCTTGGAACGAGTTCTCAACAGGTCTAGATTCTCCATCCATGGACCTGAGTTTGAATTTCTTGAGTTGTATTTCCAATATTGTTGTTGGGTCTCAAAGCAAGTCGATTGGGGTTCACATCACCACTAGCCCTTTATGAAAAATTAACGAAGGAAACAAGATTCTTGTGCTAAATACACCACTTGTAGGATAAAACACAATTCCGGTGTCAATGGCACTGATTCTTGGATAACACATTCTTCGGATGTCAAATGCATTAATTCTACGAGAATGCATGACTTCCAGGGTCAACTAAAATATGTCTTCAGAGAGAGAGAGAAAAAAAAAAGGACTCGCGTGTCAAATGACCAAACGTGAGAGAACACGATTATGTTGTCACATAATTTCTATTCTTTGGTACTATATTACTTTGATTCCAAATGCACTAACTCACCTAAAATAACATAAATGCCACACCAACCTCTAAAGAAAACAAGATTCTACTGTCAAATGCACCAATTCTAGCAGGAGATATAACTTTGGCCTTAATGAACCCCAGTAGTTCTTGAATGAACTCCAGTGGTTCAAGAAGAGAAACTAATAACAAAAAAACAATTCAAGTTTCTGGAGGTACAATTCTAAGAGAAACCATGATTCTTGTATCAACGTTCCTTAATCTAAACGAAAACGTGATTCTAGTGTCAATTAAACTAACCCTTGAATAAAGCATGATTCAGATGCAAAATGCACTAGTTCTAGGACAAAACATGAGTCAAACATCAACAGAAATGTATCTCAAAAGAAAGATTAGACTAAGGTTTCAAATGATTAAAATGGAGAGAAAACATGGATTTGGCGTCACCTATGCGCAATTCTTGGGTAAGAAATTATTCAGGTGGCAAATAGATTTACTTTACAAGCAAACAAGATTGCATGACCAATTGTTCTAAATCATGAACATAACATGATTCTAGCATCAAATGCACCAATTCTAAGAGAAAAAATGATTTCGGCATCAATGAGACTACTTAACTTGGAAGGAGAAAAAATGATTCATGTGTCAATGACGCTAAAACATAAGGAACATGCGACTCTCATGTCAAATATTATTTTCCCAAAAGAAGACAGGATTCTAGTGCAAGTTGTACTAATTCCTAAAAACGAACATGATACTATTTTTATATGCACTTCTTCTACGGAAGAACATCATTTGTGTGTAACCAACACTAAAATTCAAAGAAATCATAATTTTGGTACCAAATGAAACATTTCTAGGAGTGCTCTTGATTCTGGTACCAATCGGTCTTAGCTTGAACGAAAACATGATTCTGATAAGAAAGACACTAATCGTGTCCATGGTACTATGTTGCCAAAAGAAAATAAGATTTAGATGTGTAATCCACTTAGTCTAAATGAAAACCCAGATTTTTGATTTCAAATATGTGGTTCCTAATAGTATTCTAGATTCAACTTCGCTTTCTTCTAGAAGTAGAACTTGTAAAGTAAAAACAATTTCGGTATCAAGGACCCTTAATCTAAAGAAAGCCTGATTTGAGTGTTGGATAAAACATGATTCCGATGTCAAGTGCACCAATTTTGAGCAAAAACATGAGTGCGCCTTCAGCAACAATATTTCTAAAAAGGAAAAGGACATCTCATGGGTCAATTACTTAAAACATGGGACAAAAACATTATTCTGGTGTCACCAACAGTCAATTCTTGGGCCTGAAAATATTTGGGTGACAAATGCAGTAACTCTATGAGAAAAAGCTTAAATATCATTAGGGAACAACTGCACGAGGTCTAAAAGAAATCTCGATTCAAGGGTCAAATGCACTTATTTCAAGGGAAAAACAACAATCCAGTGGCAGTGCACCAAATAAACTTATAGAACATACACAAATCTAGCGTCAACGACTGTAATTCTTGGAGAAAAAATGTGTCAAAAGGCACTAGAACAACAAAAACACCAGACTCTGGGGTCGAGTACAAGTTTTTGAAGGAAGACATGATTCTTTGCCAGTAGCACAAATTAGTAAAAGATAACATGACACAAATGAAATATGCACTTCTTCTTACGGTGACATGATTCCTTTGTAAAGAACACTGAAACTAAAACAGACAAATTCTTTGAAGGGTTAAGATCATTGTATCAACCGATCTAAACTTTAAAGAAAACTACATTCTGTTGTAAAATGCCCTTACTCTATGGGAAAACTAGAATTCATTTTATTGGGTAATATTTCACTCCATTCTTGTTTGAAACGCACAAATGGTGTGGAATATGCTAATTTTGAAGGAAACCACGGCTGCTAGCTAAAAGAAAGATTTGAGTGTCAATGACACTAATTCTTGGGGAAAACAAGATTTTGATGTCTAGGACACTAGTTCTGAGACAAAACAATATTACGACGTCAACATGTAGTAAATATTGGTGGGAAAAGAAGAATCACTTGTCAAATGCTTAAACTTGAGGCAAAACAAGATTCAACTATCACTTGCACTCAATTCCTGTGTGAGAAAATGTGGCAGCGATGCAAGAAAACATTATTGCAGAGCAACTGCACTAAATTTGATTAAAGGCATTATGCTAGTGTCCAATGCACTTTTTTCTGAGGGAAACCTGAATTCTATAACAACTCGACCACTAAACTTGAAAGAGAACACAAATCAAGTGTCAATCACTTTAATTCTTCGAAGAAAACATGACTACGGGAGATCAAAGTTACTACATTTAAAAGAGAATGCGACCCATATGTCAAACAAAGAAGGCACTTGAATCTGGTGTTAAGAAATGCTTTTGTAAAAGAAGGATTGATTCTTATGATCGTAACACTAATTCTTCAAAAAGATCATGATAGTAATGTCAAATGTACTTTTCCAAAAAATAAGCATGTGTAAACATCACTAAAACTAGAAGAAGACATGATTCCATTGTGAAATGTACCAATTCTGAGAGGTGTAATTGTTTTTGGTATGAACAGCGTTGTAGTTGAAAGCCAACACGATTTTGGCTTAATAGCTACTAATTCTAAGGGAAGAGTAATTTTGGTTTCTATGTCAATATTTTCAAAAAGAACAAATGACTTTAGTGTGAAATTGTACTGCTTTCGAAGGGAAAAGTGCTTTTGGAGTCAAATGCACTAGTTCTGATAGGAAAGGTAACTCTAGGATCAACTCCACTAGTTCTTTATGAAAAAAAAACAAAGAAAACAAGATTCTTGTGCCAAATACACCACTTGTGAAACACAATTCTGGTGTCAACGACACTAATTCTTGGATAAAACATTATTATGATGTCAAATGCCTTAATTCTACTGCAATGTGTGACTTCTAGGGTCAGCTAAAATTTATCTTAAGAGAGAGAGAAAAAAAAAAGACTCGGGTGTTGATTAGCACAAAAACATGACATATATTGTGTGCTAATATGCCTTTTATACTTGTTTATACTCATGAATTTGGGGAAAAATGTGCTTAACTTTCGTTTTGATGGAGCCTTGTGTGAATGTAGGTAAAACATTGTAAATGGTATGAGATATACTCCCATTGAAGTGGTTGAAGCCAATGATGAAGATGGGGTAGCTTAAAGGAAGGTTTGGAGGGAGAAGAAACCAAGAAAATGGAATTTGGTGGAAGACCTTCTGGAAGGTTTAGGTAAAAAAACCTTCCGGAAGGTTTTGTCCACTACAATGAACCTTCTGGAAGGTTTTGCCTATTGGAGAGAAACTTTCCGGAAGGTTTTGTCTACTAGAATGAACCCTTCGAAAGGTTTTGCCTGTTGACCTCTTCATTTAACTGTTCCTACACAAACCTCCTAGACGGTTTTCTGTCGACCATCTCGAAGGTTTTGCCCAGATTTCCCAAATCGCCTGCATCTCAAGCTCTGCCATTTGGGGGTCCCACTTACACTTCTCCAATAGACCCCCTTGACATCCCCTGTACGTCTAGGAGCCTCCCCTCACCTCTATTTGGACTAGGATGGCTTTTGCATTAATTAGGGGAAATAGAAGAAGCTTGGGAGAGAGAAGAGTGGAGGCTGGTCCTAGTCTGCACCATGCAGCCCCTATGGATGGAAATCACATCACTCAGTTGAGAGGGGACTCCAAGCACATTTTTTTGGGGCAAATGACTCCATTATTCAGTATTGCATGGAATAGAAGATATACAGAGAGAGAAGGTCTGGGTAGAAGAAGATGAATAGTGTTCTAGTGAGAGAAAATTGAGATTTTTGCATTTCTTTCAATACATTGTCTTGTAATCTCTGGTATGAATCTTTAGAACTTCATTTGATGTCATTAATATAGTTCTCCTTCAAGTTCAATGCAAGTTTAATGCTCATTTAAAGCTTTCACCATTAATGCATCAAAGTTCTTCATTTTCTTAGTTTTCAAATCGGTATTCAATATACTGTCTTATAGCTTATGTTTTCTTGCATCTAGTTACTCTAGAACTTCATATCTTTGCAACAATGCATTCTCATTGCATTGTCAATATTATTTTAAGCATGAGTAGCTAAATCTTTTAGTTGGCAAAACCAAGGAACCTCCACTTGGGTATACCATTTCAACTCATTCTCCTCCCTTCTTTCAGAGTTAAATGGTTCAGTTTGACTGGGTTGAGGGGGGATAAGTTGGTGAGTCTTTGATATTCCGTAGGCTTAGTCACGATTTATGCTTAGATACTCACCAATCTTATCCCTAACTTCCCATGAATCAATTGTTCATTCATGCTCTTTTGGAGGAGGGTTTCGAGTTGAGACGGTATTCCTATTGGAATGACCCCTTGGATTTGCCAACATTATTTCTCATTTTATTAGCATCACAACAAAATTCACCAAACAACTTCCAACAACCAAAGATTTTACACTTTCTTTTTCCAAAAATCACCTTCCCCTCGGTTTACTTCCTTTCCCGTGGAAACAACCTTGGAATACAACCAAGTAAAACACGACCCGCAAAAGTCTTCTTGTGCTTGGGGAGCACTTTTGTACACACACACACACATTTGTTGTGCATTTGCACATCACATTACCATCATTTCATTTTCCCCATCTCCTTGCCCTTTCTTTTGACATCACCTATAGGAGAGTGACACTCCCCTTCATCCATATACTATACATGCTAAAAGGTGATGTTTAGAGGTTAGGAAACAATAAGGAATTTTGTCAAGCATTTTTGGCGCCGTTGCCGGGGAAGTTAAGTGTCGAATCGAGAAGGTGATTTTTGCATGATGAAGGTAAGTCCCATGATCGTCATTATGGGCTGAGCTATGTTGTTCCATGAATATATATCCTTGTTTGTGTATAATTTGATTTGCAGATAGTTTACTGCATGTGGGAAAGGGACGAACAAAATCGATTGGTTAGATAACTCCTAGACCCCGACATAAATATTGACCAAAACCCACCCGAGGATGCAGGTGATAATTTTGATAATCTTGGTGCCAATCCAAATGCTCAAAGGAGTGGGGGAATGCCCGAATCTAGAATGCCAAATATTCCAAGGGGTGGGGGAATTCCCAAACTTAGGATGCCTAATCCACGGATGCAATTTCCTGCTCCCGTGAATGAAGGGAATAACATCCTAATAGACCCTCCGACGAGGTCTATGAGGGATTTTCTTCAACCAACCTGTACCACCACACCCTCTTGTATCCATTTACCAGTCCAAGCTCATCTTGTTCAAGTTAAGCTAGGAATGTTGCAACTACTTCCTACATTCCATGGGATTGAAAAGGAAAATCCCTACTTCCACATAAGGGAGTTTGAGGATATAATTGCAACCTTCAGTGCTAACTATGCTATGGAGGACATAGCTAGACTAAAATTGTTTATTTTCTCCCTCAGTGATAAAGCCAAATCATGGTTGTATGCCTTGCAACCTCGATCCATTACCTCTTGGGCTCAAATTTTCTCTGAAATTTTGAACAAATTTTTTCTTGTTTATAGAACCACTGCTTTAAAAAAGGAAATTCAAAATTTTTCTGAGAAGAATGAGCAATTTTATCAATGCTAGGATCGGTACAAGGATTTGATACAATCCATACCACACCATGGCTTCGAATCATGGAAAATGGAAAGTTTCTTCTACGAAGGAATCACACCAAGCCATAGACAATTCATTGACATGATGTGCAAAGGCGAGTTCTTGAACAAAGACCCTGATGAGGCCCTAGACTACTTTAGTACACTGGCTCAAAATGCACAATCTTGGGACATTAGGGATCCCAATGATGTACCTAGCACGTCCTCGGGTAGTAGTCAACCACAAGGGGGAAGGATATATGATTTGAGAGATCGAGAAGACTTACTTTCAAAAATTGCTAAATTGTCAAGGAAAGTTGTGAGTCTTGAAGTCAATCGGAGACATGAGGTGTCTAATATTTCTAACATTGTGGAGGGATGTGTAATCTGTGAGAGTGTAGAGCATTCCACATCAGAATGTCGTAAAACCCAGCACTTAAGGAAGCATACCTTGAGCAAGTCCATGTATTCAACCAACCAAGGCAATTATTTTCCCTAAATTCGAACACCTACAATACGAGGTGGAGTAATCACCCAAATTTCAGTTAGCGAAATGAGAACCCCATCCTTCACGGGTCAAGTGTATATTCATCTCCCATGCCTCCCAAGCAAAACCAATACCATGGCCAAGGGCAAGTATCTAGCTCTCAATACCCAAGGACCAATCCACAAGGGTATCAGTCAAACCCGCCACCATAAAATTTTTCTCCAAGCCCACCTTCACAAAGTTTTTCTCAAGGACCATCCAATCCATCTACACACCAACCTCCTCATAAAAGAAATTTGGAGGATATGGTCCATTCCTTCATTCAAAGCCAAACCGCCATCAATAACCAAAATACCACAACCAGCAATGATATAAGAGCCCAACTCACAAAGTTGACAAAACTCCATAGGGGCACCTCAACAAGAAAAGGGGAAGTTCCCTGCTCAACCACAAGAGAACCCTAGGGGTTAACAAGTTGTTCAGTCATCGGAACCTTTGAGAGAGAGTTGCGAGCAACTCAAAGCTATCACCACCCTCTGTAGTGGCTAAGAAATTGATAAAACCATTTTGCCAATAGTCTCACCCAAGACTACATTGCTAAAAAGGGAAAGATATCTTGAGTGACACCGACAAGGGTGCAGTGAGTGAAGAGAAAGAAAGAAAGGTTGTTGAGAAAGAAAAATTATTTGATGATTGTGTGATTATTCCTCCCATGCCTGCCCCTTTCCTGAGTCGTTTGAAGCCACCTGTCAAGGTGGCCAATTTATGCTGATATTTTGGAAATATTTAAGCAGGTGAAGATTAACATTCCACTCTGCGACGCCATCAAGCAAATCCTATCTTGTGCTAAAATTTTGAAGGATCTATGCACGTTGAAAAGGAGATTGAATAGCCACAAGAAGGCATTCCTCACAGAAGAAGTGAGCTCAATATTGAGGACCAACACTCCTCCCAAATTCAAAGATCCCGGTAGTCCAACCATAGCCATCACAATTGGAAATTATCGA
This sequence comes from Ilex paraguariensis, assembly GCA_963454935.2. Taxonomy (NCBI): domain Eukaryota; kingdom Viridiplantae; phylum Streptophyta; class Magnoliopsida; order Aquifoliales; family Aquifoliaceae; genus Ilex; species Ilex paraguariensis. The sequence continues at coordinate 17,336 of CAUOFW020010601.1, read as the reverse complement.
GTGGAGCAAGCACTCCTCGATTTGGGGGCAAGTATGAATCTTCTTCCGTACTTGATTTATCAACAGCTTCAGCTTGAGGAGTAGAAACCCACCTCAATCACACTTCAATTGGTGGATCGTAGTATCCGTACTCCAAGGGGAGTAGTTGAGGATGTCTTAGTTCAAATTGATAAATTTTACTTCTCTATCGATTTCATTGTGCTTGATACACACCCTGTTGCAAATCTTAGCTCCCAAATTCCCAAAATACTTGGAAGATCCTTCCTTGCTACCTCTAATGCCGTGATAAATTGCAGGAATGGTCTAATGAAGTTGGCATTTAGGTATATGACAATGGAGCTTCATGTATTCAACTTGGCAAAGCAACGGGGTGATGATGAGGAAGTAAGTGAGGTAAATAGAATCGACACTTTGGTTGACGAGCACTTGGAGCTAGAGGGGATGTTGAAATTCAAGGAAGAAGGAAATTATGGATCTTGAGAATTATGATGAGCAAGAGGAGGTAGAAGATTTGAAAAGGATGGAAAGGTGGATCCCTACATTTGAAGAGTTGCCCTATCGAGAAAAGAAAAATTTTCCATCGGATGAAAAAAAACCCAACTTGCAGTTGAAGCCCTTGCCCTCCCATTGGAAGTACACCTATCATGGAGAAGGGGAAACATTTTCGGTGGTCATTAGCTCAACATTGAATATGGAACAAGAAAAAGAACTATTGGAGGTGTTGAGAAAGCATAAAGGAGCAATTAGGTGGACCATTGAGGATATCAAGGGGATAAGCCCTCTCATTTGCACCCACCGTATATATCTTGAGGAGGATTTCAAACCTTCCCGACAACTACAAAAACAGTTGAATCCTATCATGAAAGAGGTGGTGAGGGATGAGGTTCTGAAACTACTTGATGTGGGGATCATTTTTCCAATCCCCGATAGTAAGTGGGTTAGCCCCACACAAGTAGTACCTAAAAAATTCGGAGTTACAGTGGTTGAGAATGATGAGAATGAGATTATACCTACAAGAGTGATCACCAGATAGAGGGTGTGTATTGATTATCGAAAGCTAAACTCTTGCACATGAAAATACCACTTCCCATTGCTATTCCTTGATCAAGTTCTAGAACGAGTAACGGGACATCTATTCTACTGCTTTTCAGATGGATACTCCGGCTACAATCAGATTGACATTGCTTTGGAGGATCAAGACAAGACCACCTTTACGTGCCCCTATGGTACCTTTGCCTACAGCCGCATGCCATTTGGACTATCCAATTTTCCAGGGACGTTTCAACGCTGTATGATGGGGATTTTCAATGCATGGTGGAAAAGATAGTGGAGGTTTTTATGGATGACTTTTCGGTATTTGGGGATTCACTCGAGGGATGTTTGGCAACCTTGGAGAGAGTTCTAATGAGATGTGAGGAGAAGAATCTAGTCTTAAATTGGAAAAATGTCACTTTATGGTGACAGAAGGAATTGTGCTTGGCCATATAGTTTCGGCAAGGGGTATTGAAGTCAATAATTCCGAGGTGGAGGCCATCTCCTACCTCCCCACACCAGGAGCCATCAAGGACATCTGGTCATTTTTGGGCAATGCAAGTTTTTATCGTCGATTCATAAAAAACTTCAGTGCATTAGCCTGACCCTTGACCAACCTACTGTCTAAGGAGGTCCCATTTGAGTGGTCAAATGATTGTGAGTCATCCTTTTAAAAACTTAAAAGTGTGCTAATCATGTGTCAAATGACCAAACGTGAGAGAACACGATTCCGTTGTCACATACTCTCTATTCTTTGGTAATACATTACTTTGATTCCAATGGCACTAACTCATCTAAAAGAACATGAATGCCACACCAACCTCTAAAGAAAACAAGATTCTATTGTCAAATGCACCAATTCTAGGAGGACATATAACTTTGGCATTAATGAACTCCAGTAGTTCTTGAATGAACTCCACTGGTTCAAGAAGAGAAACTAATAACAAAAAAAAAATTATAGTTTCTGGAGGTACAATTCTAAGAGCAACCATGATTCTTGTATCAACGTTCCTTAATCTAAACGAAAACATGCTTCTAGTGTGAATTAAACTAATTCATGAATAAAGGACGATTCAGATGCAAAATGCACTAGTTCAGGAAGAAAACATGTGTCAGACATCAACTGAAATGTATCTCCAAAGAAAGATAAGGCTAAGGTTTCAAATGTTTAAAATGGTGAGAAAACTTGGATTTGGTGTCACCTATGCACAATTCTTGGGTAAGAAATTATTCAGGTGGCAAATACATTACTCTACAAGCAAAATTGATTGCATGATCAATTGTTCTAAATCATAAACAAAACATGATTCTAGCATCAAATGCACCAATTCTAAGAGAAAAAATGATTTTGGCATCAATGAGACTACTTAACTTGGAAGGAAAAAAAATGATTCATGTGTCAATGACGCCAGAACATAAGGAACACGTGACTCTCATGTCAAATATTATTTTCTCAAAAGAAGACAGGATTCATTCGGAAGTTGTACTAATTCCTAAAAACGGACATGAAACTATTTCTGATGCAAACCCTTAAACGAATTCAAGAACCCACGGCCAAATTGATTGAAGACCCCCCAAGAAAGTTCACAAACTAGATTATAAGAACCAAAACCCTAGACCCAATGTTTTCAAGAAACAAGTACCCAAGGTTAAAAGTTCAAGAGAAAGACGCCACACTCAAGATTGAGCGATAAGTCAATGAACACCACAAGAAAGATTAATTCTTGATAAGTTCTTTAAAATAGTTCTTGGAAGAATAATATGGTAGAAACCTCACAAAACTCAAAAAAATATATCCTGTCCTTTTTACCAAGTCTTATGTGTGTATATGAAGCCTTAAAACAAATCCTAATCTAAATAGGAATAAATAAAGTTGGGCTTAAACCAAGTAATCAGCCCAAAATCCCTAAATAACCTAAATCAGCCCATATAGCCACTTAATCAGGTTTGTTGGAATTGAATTACATTAAAATAAACTTGAGGCTTTTTCCCCTTAAAGCCCACGCATGCCACGGTAGAAAAGCCTCCAAATGCACTCTTGATGCTTGAACTTGCACAATTAACCCATATGTCTTGAATCAGCCCATTCAATGCTTCCTTCATCCTTTTCACTTTCGCCCGAGTCATTGGACCTCCATTTATGCTCAATGGATCATATTGCATTGCATCATTCCCGTCTCCTCGAAAGGATTCGTCCTCTAATATTCGTCATCTACAAGAAAAGGAGAAAGATCAGTAACATTAAAAGTAGCACTAACACTATACTCACCACTTGAAAAGGCCCATCTCCTCTTGGCTGCAACTTAGAATGCCTTTGTGCAGGAACACACTCCTTTCACATATGCACCCAAATCCAATCTCCAGCCTCAAAAACCACCTTCTTACGCCCCTTATTAGCTGGAGTAGCATGTTGCTTTGTTCACCTCTCAATGTGCAATCTAACTTTCTCATGCATTTGCTTCACCAATTCAACCTTTCGTTCTCCATCTAAATTAGCACACTCATCAATAGGCAAAGGCATCAAATCTAATGGAGTTAAAGGATTAAAACCATAGACAATTTCAAATGGGGAATAATTAGTAGCATAATGCACACTACGATTATAAACAAATTCGACATGAGGCAAACAATCCTCCCAAGTTTTGGAATTCTTACCAATGATAGCATGCAATAAAGTAGAAAGAGTATAATTAGCTACCTCGGTTTGCCCATCTGTTTGCGGATGGCTAGTAGTAGAAAAGAGTAATTTAGTACCAAGCTTACCCCATAACGCCTTCCAAAAATAGCTCAAAAACTTAGCATCATGATCAGACACAATGCTCTAAGGCACCCCTTGTAAATGCACCACCTCTCTAAAGAACAAATCAACTACATTGCTAGCATCATTGACCTTATGACACGCAATAAAATGTGCCATCTTTGAAAATCTATCAACAACAACAAAAATGGAATCCTGTCCTCTTTTTGTCTTAGGTAAACCTAACACAAAATCCATGCAGATGTCTACCCAAGGTGAGCTAGGTATAGGTAAGGGATTATACAAACCATGGGGCCTAGCCTTAGACTTAGCCTTTTTACAAGCAACACATATATCACAAATTTGCTCAACACCCTGTTTCATATGTGGCCAGAAAAAGTGTTCAACTAACACATCTAAGGTTTTTCTAACACCAAAGTGTCCCATGAAACCACCCCCATGTGCTTCTCTAACTAATAACTCACGCATTGAACAATTAGGCACACACAATTGATTCTCTCGAAACAAGAACCCATCATGCCTATAAAACTTACCAAAACCCAAACTCTCACAAGCACCAAACACATTAGCAAAGTCATAATCAATAGCATATAAATCTTTAATATACTCAAAACCAAGCAACTTTGCATTTAAAGTGGAAACTAAAGCACACCTTCGAGATAAAGCATCAGCAACCACATTCTCTTTCCCCCATTTAAACCCTACGCTTTTCTTAACGATTTCAATCAATGGTGCAGCTATGGTGCTAAAATCCTTTACAAACCTTCTATAAAAACTAGCAAGACCATGAAAGTTACGTACCTCAGTAATGGTTTTAGGTGTAGGCCATTCTCAAATAGCCTTAAACTTCTCCTCATTAATCTCAATGCCCTTAGCACTAACAACATATCCTAATAAAACAATCTGACTAGTGTAAAACGAACATTTCTTGATGTTAGCAAATAACTGAGCATTACACATAGAACATAACACAAGCCTCAAATGTTCAACATGTTCCTCTACGCAATGCAATGCAAACTGATTCGTTGAGCATAAATGGAGGACCTATGACTCGTGTGAAAGCGAAAAGGAAGAAAGAAACATTGAACGGGCTGTTTCAAGACATATGGGCTGATTGTGCAAGTTCAAGCAAGAAGAGTGCGTTGAATGATGCAATGCAATCTAATCCGTTGAGCATAAATGGAGGTCCTATGACTCGGGCAAAAGTGAAAGGATGAAGGAAGTATTGAACGAGCCGATTGTGCAAGTTCAAGCATGAAGAGTGCGTTTGGAGGATTTTCTGAAGATAAGCTCACACACTCAGCCTTTTACCACTCAAATGTTTCACCTTTGTCGTACTTTTGCAAACTATTCAAATCTCAATCAAAAACCAACCATTCCCGCAACACACATCAATTTAATAAGACACAAATATCGAAGGAAGGACCAGAATTAACAATGAAAAATAGAGAATAACGATAACACGAAAAAGAAACAAAGAAACTCAACGAAGTAAAGAAAAAATGAATTCGGCGAAAACAAGCAAAACAATGATTCAAAAGCAACAAATGGATCAAGAAAGAGGTTAAATCAAATAGGATGACCTGTTTTGGGATAACAAATGTGTGAATGATCAGAATAAGTAACTTTTGATTATTTTTGTTCAAATCTCAACACAAATCAGCCGTAAGCAAACTGATTAGCCTCAATTCGATTCTTTCTCCTTTTTTTTCTCTTTTCATTTTTTTCATTCTTCTCTCTTTTTTTTTTCTTCTTCTTGATATCAGATCACAAAAAGGGTAAACTAAGCGTAATTGGGCAGCAAACTTCACAATCGATTCACAAGCAATTTATGTATTCAATTATGTCCCTTTTATGCACCCCTAATTGATATTAAAATTATAGAATAGAACAACTAAAACTCTAGCAGTAAGTCACGCCCCAAATCAAACAGAACAAAACAAAAAAAAAAAAAAACAGTCGCTATGAACTGTCGCGATGAACAGTAATTATGAACAGTGCACGATGAATTTTTTTTTTTAAATAGATGTGCATAAATAGAAAATGAAACACCAAACAACAACAAGAAACCCAAACTTGGTTAGATTATATGCGCACCAAACAAAGATAACCAACCTGATTTGAGAAGACAAACCCAAGAGCTCTGATACCAACTAATGCGATCCCTTAAACGAAATCAAGAACCCACGGGCAAATTGATTGAAGACTCCCCAAGAAAGTTCACAAAACAGATTTCAGAAATAAGAACCCTAGACCCAATGTTTTCAAGAAACAAGAACCAAGGTTAAACGTTCAAGAGAAAGACGCCACACTCAAGATTGAGTGATAAGTCAATGAACGCCACAAGAAAGATTAATTCTTGATAAGTCCTTGAAATAGTTCTTCGAAGAACAATAAGGTAGAAACCTCACAAAACTCATAAAAAATATATCCTGTCCTTTTTACCAGGTATTGTGTGTGTATATAAAGCCTCAAAACAAATCCTAATCTAAATAGAAATAACTAAAGTTGGGCTTAAAACAAGTAATCAGCCCAAAATCCCTAAATAACCTAAATTAGTCCATACAACAACTTAATCAGGTTTGTTGGAATTGAATTATATTAAAGTAAACTTGAGGCCTTTTCCCCATAAATCCCACGCAAGCCACGGTAGAAAAGCCTCCAAACGCACACTTCATGCTTGAACTTACACAATCAGCCCATTAAATGCTTCCTTCATCCTTTTTGCTTTCATTCGAGTCAAAAACTTACACAATCAGCACACTTCAGGACCTCCAATTATGCTCAATTGATCAGATTGCATTGCATCAACTTCCATATGCACTTCTTCTACGGAAGAACATCATTCGTGTGTAACCAGTACAAAAATTTAAAGCAATCATGATTTTGTTGCGAAATGAAACATTTCTAAGAGTGGTCTTGATTCTGGTACCAATTGGTCTTAACTTGAACGAAAACACGATTCTAATGAGAAAGACACAAATCGTGTCTATGGCAAAATTTTGCCAAAAGAAAACATGATTTAGATGTGTAATGCACTTAGTCTGAAAGAAAACTAGATTTTTACTTTCAAATTTGTGGTTCCTAAAAGTATTCTAGATTCAACTTCGCTTTATTCCAGAAGTAAAACAAGTAAAGTAAAAATGATTTCGGTATCAAGGACCCTTAATCTAAACAAAGCGTGATTTGAGTGAGGGATAAAACATGATTCTAATGTCAGGTGCACCAATTTTGAGCAAAAACAAGAATGCACCTTCAGCAACAATATTCCTAAAAGGAAAAGCAAGTCTCATGTGTCAATTACTTAAAACATAGATTATTCCGGCGTCACCAACAGTCAATTCTTGGGCCTAAAAATATTAGGGTGACAAATGCACTAACTCTATGAGAAAAAAAATTAAACATCAATAGTTAACAATTGCATGAGATCTAAAAGAAATCTCGATTCATGGGTCAAATGCACTGATTTCAAAAGAAAAACAACAATCCAGTGTCAATGCACCTAATAAACTTATAGAACACACAAAAATCTGGAGTCAAGAAGAAAAAATGTGTCAAAAGACACTAGAGCATCAAATACACCAGACTCTGGGGTCGAGTACAAGTTTTTGAAGGAAGACATGATTCTTTCCCACTAGCACAAATTATTAAAAGATTACATGATACAAATAAAATATACACTTCTTCTTAGGGAGACAAGATTCCTTTGTAAAGGACACTAACGGACTAATTCTCAGAGGGGTTAAAATTGAGGTACCAACGGATCTAAACTTTAGAGAAAACTACATTCTGTTGGGAAACACCCTTACTCTATGGAAAAACTTAAATTCATTTTATTGGGTAATATTTCCCACCATTCTAGTGTGAAACGCACAAATGGAGTGCAATGCACTAATTTCAAAGGAAACCACGACTGCTAGCCTAAAAGAAAATGTGACTCGAGTGTCAACGACACTAATTCTAGGGGAAAACTAGATTTTGAGGTCTAGGACATTAGTTCTGAGTCAAAACAAGAATACGACGTCAACATGTAGTAAATATTGGTGGGAAAAGAAGAATCACGTGACAAATGCTTAAACGTGAGACAAAACAAGATTCAACTATCACGTGCACTCAATTCCTGTGTAAGAAAATGTGGTAGCGGCGTAAGAAAACATTATTGCACATCAACTGCACTAAATTTGATTCAAGGCATTATTTAGTGCCCAATGCACTTTTTCGAAGGGAAACCTGAATTCTATAACATTTCAACCACTAAACTTGAAAGAGAACATGAATCTAGTGTCAATCACTTTAATTCTTCGAAGAAACATGACTATGGGAGATCAAAGTTTCTACATTTAAATGAGAATGCGACCCATATGTCAAACAAAGAAGGCACTTGATTCTGGTGTTAAGAAATGCTTTTGGAAAAGAAGGATTGATTCCTATGATCGTAGCACTAATTCTTCAAATAGATCATGATAATAAAGTCCAATTTACTTTTTCAAGGAATAAGCATGCCTAATCGACACTAAAACTCCAAGAAGACATTATTCCGTTTTGAAATGTACCAATTTTGAGAGGTGTAATTATTTATGGTATGAACAGCGATATATTGAAAGCCAACATGATTCTGGTGTGACAGTTACTAATTCTGAGGGAAGAGTAATTTTGGTTTCTATGTCAGTATTCTCAGAAAGAACACATGACTCTAGTGTGAAATTGCACTGATTTTCGAAGGGAAAAGTGCTTTTGGAGTCAAATTCACTAGTTCTGACAGGAAAGATGACTCTAGGATCAACTCCACTAGTCCTTTATGAAAAACTAACGAAGGAAACAAGATTCTTGTGCCAAATACACCACTTGTAAGATAAAACACAATTCCAGTGTCAATGGCACTGATTCTGGGACAAAACATTCTTCTGATGTAACACCCCGCATTTTCTTTTATATATGTATATAGATATATAGTAAATAATTGTTGTAAATATGGGGATATGTGTAGTGATGTGTGTTTGAATTTGGTAGAATGAAAAAGGGATGAACAGTGCACTGGCTGTAACATCAAGCTCGATTTCGACCTTGATGCAGTCCATATCTCTCAAAACTTAAAACATGAAATTTGTAGATCTCTCTCTTAGGATTCCATATCACCTTGAATCATCTCAATCGGAACTAGGAGGAAGGAGTTATGTCCATATTACGAAGTAGTGTCTACTCTGTCCAAAAATCTGTCCGGCAGACTACCTTTCGCTAATTTCATCATAACTCTTTATTGGAAAGTCCGAATTGTGCACCGTTATTTTTTTTAGAACCCTAACTCGTATATCTTTCCAACCATATAGGTTACACCTCCTAGAAATACCCGAGTCAAATCAGTTTATTCTATGAAGTTGACCAAAAATCTGCACTATGGTGCTCTTTGGATAGTAAAGGGTTGTGCTTTCTTATTAGACCTTAAAGGTGTAAAACCCCATATGTTTACATTAATATATTAATGTACTTGTTTAGTGATTCTTCTATATGTAATGACTTAAGAATAAACCATATATATATATTAAAATCGTAAGGATATCACCTATAGTAGTTCGAAGGAATAAAATAGAAATTTTAATGTTCCAAGTGTGAATTTATTTTAGTTTTGAAATAAATCATAAAAAGCAATGTTTTTAGGTTAAAATAACATTAAAAATGAATCCGGAACGTCGAAAAACCTTAGGGTAGTCGTATGGATCAAATTGGAGATTTCTAGTGGCAAAACTGTAATTTTGGAAAAAAACTCAAAATTCAGCCCATGAACAGTGATGTCGCGGACTGCTGTGTTTAAAACACAGAAACCAGCCCATTTCCTTCCATTTTTTCTCACATCTCTCACCCCCAAACCCCTTAGCACCCTTGGGGAAGATAGAGGAAAGGAGGAAAGGGAGAAAGGAGGTCATTAGAGCTTGGGTTTGTGGTTTGAAACTTTGATTCAAGGTAGGGGATTTCTTCTCTTTCTCTTACATTGAGACTAGGGCTATGTATACATATAGGTTTTTTTTTTTTTTTTAATCTAAATCTTAGATGTATGTTAGGAAACCTTTGATTCTTGATATCTATGCAAATATTATCATGTTCTAAACAATGTTATGGTTGGGTAACTACTTTCTCTTGTTTTTGCTCTCAACCCTAACTTTTGAGAAATATGAATTTTTCTCTCTATAGTCACTCAATCTTGGCTTTGAAAACTTTAGTGGTTTGTGTTGAGTAATAAATGATGTTGTGGTGATCTCTTGTATTTTCCTAATTGTTTATTGAAATTGCCTCATAATGGATTTGTGGATCTTTGGAAATTTGCTTGTAAATTGGAGATTCATGGAATCCTTGGTTATGTGTGACGATTGTTGGGATGATGTGATCTTGTATGGTTGTTGGAATGAACATGGATGAGAGGTTCCTTGTAAGGATGCTCAATCCATCTCAAGAGGTTCCTTGTAAGGATGCTTGAGAAACCAAATCTTGAGGGTGAGAGGTTCCTTGTAAGGATGCTCACACCAAAAGAGGACAGTATGTGATTTTCTCAAGAGGTTCCTTGTAAGGATGCTTGAGAAACCAAATCTTGAGGGTGAGAGGTTCCTTGTAAGGATGCTCCCGTTAGAGAGGACAATATGATATCATGTGTGGGAAATGATTTATATTTTGGCAATGGATGTTTATTAGCACTTGGTTGAAATTGCTCCTTTCTATTACTATTGTTACTTAAACTTGAGATTCGTTGAAAAATGCACCCGTTTCATTTCAAATTATGTATCTATGCTATGTTGAAAAATGAGACCGACCCTTTTATATATGTTTATAAACCTTGTATGAGTTGAGAGGATTTTGCTACAGAGCTTCGTGCTCACCCCCTACAAATAACATTTTCAGATTTCACACTTGAGGAGGAGTTAGGAGCCGAGGAGCCCGCCCATTGGGAGACTCCGCTTGAAGGGAATGTGGATCCCGAGGTGGACGCTTAGAGCGACACTTTTATTTTGTTCTAGACTAGATTATACTTAGAATATCCTTTTGAAGTCTAGTTCTTTTTTTTTGTTATTTTCGCTGCGTTATATTATTACATTGTGGAGATGTAAAGGCCAAGATTGGACCTATTCTTTTGGGATGATAGTGTGGATATGACATATGATGAATGAAAGTTTATTTTATGATGGATAAATAGACCCGGTGTGGTCAATAGTTATGCATATGTGGACCCGGTGTGGTCAATTGTAATATAATTGTACAGGTTGTGTTTTGGGTAAAGCTCCCCGTACAAAGGAGACTCTGCCCAAATTTTGTTAAAATATGAATGGTTGATGAATGAACTTTCGTCGTGATGAATTTACGTAATGCTCTCATGGGGTGAATGGTTTTTAGAATGTAATGTCACCCAAGGGGGTTTTTGGGGCGTTACAAATTTGGTATCAGAGCTTAGGCTTTAGGTCTTACATGGGAGCTGTAGGTTATGGATTACCACTAGAAAGGCAGGATTAGGTTGAATAAAATTGTTGATCTATGTTTTATATAAATCTTAGGCTTTAAATTAAAGCAATAATTAGGATGTCTTGTACCTCAATGAAATTAAATTGTGAATTGATGTGCAGGATGGATGGAGGACGAGGACGAGGACGTGGACGTGGGCGTGGTCGTGGAGGTCAAGCAAATCCACCACCACCACCACCTCCCGATGCCATGAATGGCATCTATCAATGCTTGAAGGAGCTCACCACTTTGGTACAAAACCAGAATGGGAACAACAACCATAATGGTGGAGCTCAACCACTAGCGGAAGTACCCGGAATTGGAAATGGAGATCGAAGGATGGTGGTTCTTCGAGAATTTCTGAGACAACATCCACCCACCTTCCAAGGGAGCTCTAACCCTTTGGATGCAGACAAGTGGATACGCAGAGTGAAGAAGGTATGTGACGGCATGGGAGTTGCCGAAGATTTGAGGGTTGGCTTGGCGACCTATTTGTTAGAGGGGGAGGCCGACCATTGGTGGGATTCGGTCAAGAGACGGAGGAACACTGATGCACTCACTTGGGAGGAGTTCGACCAAATATTTCAGGACAAGTACTTTCCTGAATCAGTCAGAGATCGAATGAAGGCTGACTTTCTTGCTCTACGACAGGGTAGCACGACGGTGGCCGAGTACGAAAGGAGGTTTGACGAGCTCTCCCGTTATGCTACAGGATTTATATCTACGGAGGCCGACAGGGCTAAGCGATTTGAGCAGGGACTGAGGCCGGTCATCCGGGAGAAGTTGGTGGCTCTCAAGATTAGGGAGTATGGGGACTTGGTGGACAGAGCTGCACTGGTAGAGAGAGACATAGAGGATAGCCAGCGACGACAGGGCTTCTTGAGAGGAGGTCCAATCCGGACGGGTGCTACCACTAGTGGGGCACAGAGACCGACACCATACCGTCGCCCAGACCCAACAGGTGGACAGCGACTTTTGACAGCCCGAGGAGAGGGAGACACTCAGACTAGAGCTGGTATTATCCCACGATCTTGCTTTGCATGCGGAGGTGTGGGACATATTCGGATGCATTGCCCAGTTTTTCCACCTCAAGGGCCTATCCAGACCGCAAGACAAGTACCAGCAGCCCAACCACCACCACCGAGGCCTGCACCGCATCGACCGATACAAACTCAAGCCCCCGGCGGCACCAACCAAGGGCGAGTATTTGCTTTGACTCAGCCGGAGGAGGACATTGCCAATGCCGTTGTGGAAGGTATCATTCTTCTCTACAATTCCTGGGCCCGAATCTTATTTGATCCCGGTGCTACTCATTCTTTTATACGTACTGCATATGCTATGAATTTGGGATTGGGTTTCGAGAAGTTAGAACATGCTTTGACTGTTGACTTGCCTACGGGAGAACAATTGGGTACTAGCCGAGTCTGCAAGGGTTGTGTGCTTCGTATTGGGGAGCACGAATTGATTGTGGATTTAATTGCTTTAGAGATGAAGGGGTATGACGTGATTTTTGGGATGAACTTGTTATCCACTTTTCGTGCGGTACTGGATTGTTTCCGCAAGCGGATTACATTTCAATTGCCGGGAGGAGTAATTTTCAGTTTTGTGAATAACCGAGATTCTTTCCATCCATTTCCTACTACGGGTAGTAGATTCTTAAAAGCGAAAGCGGGAAGTCATTTGAGTTTCTTAGCTAGCTTGATGGGAGATAACATGGATAAACTCCATACGGATGTGGTGTTAATTGTATCGGAGTTTTCGGATGTTTTTCCTGAGGAATTACCTGGATTACCGCCACATAGGGAAATTGAGTTCAAGATCGATCTCTATCCGGGAACCGAACCCATATCCATTGCTCCCTACCGGATGGCACCTTTGGAGTTGAAGGAGCTAAGGAAGCAGTTGGATCAATTGTTGGCGATTGGGTTTATCCGTCTAAGCACTTCACCTTGGGGAGCCCCGGTCCTCTTTGTGAAGAAAACGGATGAGACTCTACGGTTGTGCACGGATTACCGGAGGTTGAATCGGGTTACCGTGAAGAATAAGTATCCGTTGCCGAGAATTGATGACTTATTTGATCAGTTGGAGGGTTCAAAGTATTACTCCAAGATTGATCTTCGCACGGGGTATCATCAGCTGCGAATTAAGGAGGAGGATATTCCTAAGACTGCTTTTCGTACCCGATATGGTCATTTCGAGTATACGGTGATGCCATTCGGATTGACTAATGCCCCCGCAGCCTTCATGGATTTGATGCACAGAGTCTTCCGGCCATACCTCGATCAATTTGTCATTGTGTTTATTGATGACATATTGATTTACTCACAGACTCAGGAGGAACATGCTCGTCATCTCTCTATTGTGCTACAAACATTGAGAGAACATAAGTTATATGCAAAGATGAGCAAGTGTGAGTTTTGGATGAAGGAAGTGAAGTTCCTTGGCCATGTTGTGTCCGAGCAAGGAGTAGCGGTTGATCCAGCAAAGATTGAGGCCGTGATGAAATGGGAACCACCGAGGAACGTGACAGAAGTACGGAGTTTCTTGGGGTTAGCCGGCTATTATCGTAGGTTTGTGGAAGGGTTCTCCAAGATTGCGATGCCGATGACTCGCCTTACAAAGAAGGGGGAGAAATTTTTGTGGACTCAAGCGTGTGAACTAGCTTTTCGCACCTTGAAGGAGAAGTTGACGACTGCCCCTATCCTCATTATTCCGAGTAGTGGGGAAGGCTACGATGTCTACACCGATGCTTCACTACGAGGATTGGGATGCGTTCTAATGCAAGGAGGGAAGGTAGTGGCTTATGGCTCGAGGCAACTCAAGGTGCACGAGCAGAATTATCCCACACACGACTTGGAGCTGGCTGCAGTGGTGTTTGCTCTTAAGTTGTGGAGATGTTATTTATACGGGGAGAAATTTCAAGTGTTTTCGGACCATAAAAGCCTCAAGTATATCTTCACACAGAAAGACTTGAATCTCCGGCAGAGAAGGTGGATTGAGTACTTGGAAGATTATGAGTTCACACTCAACTACCATCCAGGGAAGGCCAATGTAGTTGCCGACGCTCTTAGCAGGAAGTCTCGGGGTGAAATCAATTCTCTTGCGGTAAATAGGTGGAAAATGATTGATGCATTGGAGGAGTACGATCTATGGGTGGATGGACCGGAGTATCAATCATATCTATTCAACCTTGTAGCTCAACCGACGCTTCGACAACGGGTTGTGGAGTTGCAATGCCTGGATTCGGAACTCGATTTGATTAGAGCCCGATTGGAGAATGGGGAAGCGATGGGAGGATGGTCTTGGAAGAATGGAGAGTTGAGATATGGGGAGAAGCTATGTGTTCCCGATGATTCGTCCCTAAAGGAGGAGATACTTGGGGAGTGTCATCGCTCCAAGTTTGCTATCCACCCCGGTAGCACAAAGATGTATAGGGACATGAAGCGTCAATACTGGTGGAGGGGAATGAAGCGAGATGTAGCCAAGTATGTGGCAAAATGTGCGGTGTGCCAGCAGGTGAAGATTGAGCATCAAAGGCCAGGAGGAGTCCTACAGTCTTTGCCTATTCCAGAGTGGAAGTGGGATCACATCACCATGGACTTCGTGTCGGGTTTACCACGGACGTCGCGCAGGCATAATGCAGTGTGGGTCATTGTGGATAGACTCACCAAGTCCGCTCATTTCTTGGGTATGAAGACCACAGACTCATTAGAGACGTTGAGCAAGCTCTATATCTGTGAGATTGTTAGGTTGCACGGAGTTCCGCTCTCCATTGTGTCGGATCGTGATTCTCGGTTTGTGGCGCGATTTTGGCAAAGTCTACAACAAGCTATGGGGACAGAGTTACATTTCAGCACAGCCTTTCATCCCCAAACGGATGGCCAATCCGAGAGGGTGATACAAATCGTGGAAGACATGTTACGAGCTTGCGCGTTGGACTTCAAGGGAAGTTGGAGTGACCATTTACCGTTGGTGGAATTTGCATACAACAACAGCTATCAGACCAGTATTGGAATGGCACCCTATGAGGCCTTGTATGGAAGACCATGTAGATCCCCGACGTGTTGGTTAGAAGCGGGCGAGAGTAGTTTGTTTGGGCCAGAAATTGTTCGAGAGACTACAGAGAAAATTCAACTCATCCGGGAGAGACTACGCACAGCACAGAGTAGACAGAAAAGCTACGCGGATCAAAGACGAAGACCATTAGAATTCAAAGAGGGGGACTATGTGTTTCTCAAAGTGTCGCCCCAGAAAGGAGTATTTAGATTCGGCAAGAAGGGAAAGTTAGCGCCAAGGTATACCGGGCCATTTGAAGTGATCAAAGTGGTGGGCAAGGCGGCATATCAGTTGCGGTTACCAGCTCAGTTATCGGGAGTACACGACGTATTCCATGTGTCCATGTTGAGGAAGTGTAAATCGGATGCAACGCCGGTTGTAGACTTAGAAGATATTGAAATTCAAGATGGAGCAACCTATGAAGAACAACCAGTGAAGATTCTCGACGCCAAGGAGAAAGTGCTTCGCAACAAAGTCATCAAATTGGTGAAAGTCTTGTGGCAACACCATGGAGTGGAAGAAGCTACATGGGAACCGGAGCTAGAAATGCGAGAGAAGTACCCATATTTGTTCGCTACTTGAGGTAAGTTTCGAGGACGAAACTTTCTTTAAGGGGGGTGGATTGTAACACCCCGCATTTTCTTTTATATATGTATATAGATATATAGTAAATAATTGTTGTAAAAATGGGGATATGTGTAGTGATGTGTGTTTGAATTTGGTAGAATGAAAAAGGGATGAACAGTGCACTGGCTGTAACATCAAGCTCGATTTCGACCTTGATGCAGTCCATATCTCTCAAAACTTAAAACATGAAATTTGTAGATCTCTCTCTTAGGATTCCATATCACCTTGAATCATCTCAATCGGAACTAGGAGGAAGGAGTTATGTCCATATTACGAAGTAGTGTCTACACTGTCCAAAAATCTGTCCGGCAGACTACCTTTCGCTAATTTCATCATAACTCTTTATTGGAAAGTCCGAATTGTGCACCGTTATTTTTGTTAGAACCCTAACTCGTATATCTTTCCAACCATATAGGTTACACCTCCTAGAAATACCTGAGTCAAATCAGTTTATTCTATGAAGTTGACCAAAAATCTGCACTATGGTGCTCCTTGGATAGTAAAGGGTTGTGCTTTCTTATTAGACCTTGAAGGTGTAAAACCCCATATGTTTACATTAATATATTAATGTACTTGTTTAGTGATTCTTCTATATGTAATGACTTAAGAATAAACCATATATATATATTAAATCGTAAGGATATCACCTATAGTAGTTCGAAGGAATAAAATAGAAATTTTAATGTTCCAAGTGTGAATTTATTTTAGTTTTGAAATAAATCATAAAAAGCAATGTTTTTAGGTTAAAATAACATTAAAAATGAATCCGGAACGTCGAAAACCTTAGGGTAGTCGTATGGATCAAATTGGAGATTTTTAGTGGCAAAACTGTAATTTTGGAAAAAAACTCAAAATTCAGCCCATGAACAGTGATGTCGCGGACTGCTGTGTTTAAAACACAGAAACCAGCCCATTTCCTTCCATTTTTTCTCACATCTCTCACCCCCAAACCCCTTAGCACCCTTGGGGAAGATAGAGGAAAGGAGGAAAGGGAGAAAGGAGGTCATTAGAGCTTGGGTTTTTGGTTTGAAACTTTGATTCAAGGTAGGGGATTTCTTCTCTTTCTCTTACATTGAGACTAGGGCTATGTATACATATAGGTTTTTTTTTTTATCTAAATCTTAGATGTATGTTAGGAAACCTTTGATTCTTGATGTCTATGCAAATATTATCATGTTCTAAACAATGTTATGGTTGGGTAACTACTTTCTCTTGTTTTTGCTCTCAACCCTAACTTTTGAGAAATATGAATTTTTCTCTCTATAGTCACTCAATCTTGGCTTTGAAACTTTAGTGGTTGTGGAGGGTGTTGAGTAATAAATGATGTTGTGGTGATCTTTGTATTTTCCTAATTGTTTTTTGAAATTGCCTCATATGGATT